>CAMXCT020002267.1:21580-56580 GCA_947184155.2 Cladocopium goreaui | reverse complement strand
TCTATCCATATCTTTCCATACCTATCTCTTTCTCTATCTCTATCTATCTCTTTCTATCTTCATCTATTCTTCTCTCGACCTCTACCAATCTCTATGTATATTTATCTTCATCTACTTTTCAATCTTTATTTTCCTATGTCTTTATCGATCTAGTTCTTTCTGTTTCTATCTATATCTATATTTTCCCCTATCTATGTCAAAATCTATCTATATCTTTCCATCCATCTATTCATCTTTCCATCCATCCATCTATCTTTCTATCTCTCTATCTATCTATTTCCCTATCTATCTACCTATCTATTTGTATATCTAGCCATCTATCTATCTATCTTTCTACCTATCCACCTACCTATCTACCTACCTATCTACCTATCTACCTATCTACCTATCTACCTATCTACCTATCTATCTATCTATCCATCTATCTATCTATCTATCTATCTACCTCTCTTTCTAGATATCTATGTATTTTCTGTCTTAATCTATGTCCATCTATCGGAATCAATCTACATCTATCTATATCTATCTATACCTTTCTAAATCTACCTATATCTTTCTATATCTATCTACATCTATCTTTCTTTCTATATCGATCTATCTACCTATCTGCCTATCTACCTATCTACCTATCTACCAATCTACCTATCTACCTTTCTACCTATCTATCTGTCTATCCATCTATCTATCTATCTATTTATCTATCTATCTATCTATCTATCTAGTTCTATCTACCTATCTATCTACCTATCTATCTATCCATCCATCCATCCACCCATATCTATCTATATCTATCTATCCATCGATCTATCTATCTGTCTTTCTATCAATCTACCTATTTATATTTCTATCTATTTTATCTTTTTTCTTTATCTATCTATATCGGTTGAAATCTATATGTTTTATATTTTCTACCTATACCTATGTACATCGATCTATAGCTGTCTATTTCTTTCTAAATCTATCTAAATCTATCCATATCTGTACATATCTATCTATATCTTTCTATATCCCCCATATCTATTTATATCCATCTAAATCTGTCTGTATCAATCTATTTCTATCTATATCTACCTCCATCTATCTATCTTTCTTTCTTTCTTTCTATCTTTCTATCTGTCCATCTATCTGTCTATCTTTCTTCCTACCTATCTATCTATCTATCCATCTATCTATCTATCTGTTTCTTTCTTTATTTGTCTATCTATCTATATCTATCTATATCTATCCATATCTATCGATATATCTATCTAGTCCATTTCGTGAAGTCCCGTTGATTTGTCCAATATGCGTTTATGGTCCAATTCTGTTTGCGGGGGTCAGTATGCGTTTAAGGTGTATCAAAAAAAATCGTGCGCCATAAACGCATATTGTGGAATCTAACCACTTATGTCAGGAGAACCCATTTACTAACATTTACCATGAATGAAGGGAACCATCGAAAAAAATAGTACATGTTGCGAGGTCCATTTTTTGTGTAATATGCGTGTTACATGTATTTTGGGTGGCAGGGACCTTAATTTGCCTTTTCAGTGTGAAATATAAGATTTTGGCGGATTTCTGCCGGCTATACCAATCAACCATGTGATTTACTAGGTTTGAGGAAAAATACCATCGGATTGTGTGAGAATATCATCCGAATTTTCTCAGGATATCCACATATACCAAGAGAAGGTTCGTGTGGCAATCAGAATATCCTGAACGTACATCAAGACAGTTTCCAAGATTTTTTGGATGTACAGTACAGATAAAACTGCTTAAAGGAAAATGAACAACATGGCAACATTTTGAAAGGATAAGGTGGGACATTTTGGAGGATGTCACTTTTGGAAACTGATGGAAATTTGGTTTTGCGGATGCCATCACAGTTTCCGAAGGATAAAAAATCTCTGAGGATCAGAATTTTCTGAGAAATAATTTAGCTAAATTCAAAAACTCGCTGCCGGGTCCAAGTCGAAAATGTGAACGAAGGGGGTGCGAGGGGGCGAATGCGGGGTCGAACAAGGGGGCGAACGTGCGAACGAGGGGGCGCACGAGGGTGTTTGTGTTGCTTCATAATCCCTATAGGTCAGGCAAGGCTATTTGGAGCAAAATAGGTAGCTCTATTTTTTTTTACCTTGATGAAGATAATTTGTGTGTCTTTAAGTCAACTATTAGTTAAAAAATACCTTTGAAGTTAATTTGTGAGGGTTATTTCAAAGGTTTATTTTAAATGTTATTGTTTTTCTCTTCATTTATACATATATTTATGTTTTTTCTTTTGTTACATGGTATGTGTCTGATGTTCTCTTGGGTTTACTATATATTTGCTGCTGACATATGTGCATGGGGTTACTTCATGTATTTTGACAAGGTCTCATGTTTTCCTTGGCACTTGGATTGGATCAAATGATTTGATCATGGGTAGTGTTTGTGTCGTTAACAAAATTTTGTCAACAAGAGCATGGCAACAATGAGGAAAAGTCAGAAAAGGCATGAAACAAGATTATGGCAATAATGAGCCATTCATACGTGGCAATGAAACATTGTCCAAGCATGCATTCTGTCTTTGAAAGCTCAGTGAGGGCATCATTCAAAGTATCATTGATTTTTGGTCTTTCTTGTCTCTACCCAGTCGCTCCTGAACCACTTTGGTTTCTTTGATGTCATGCTGCACACTTGCCCAGCTCAGTTAAGGAGGAGCATCACAAATCGCTTTTGGCAATGCTGAGGATGAAGTAACCACAGCTGGTGTAGAGGAAGCACTGCTACCACTACCACAACCACCACTACCACTACCACTACCACCACAACTAGCTCCAGTGCCAAACTGGCTCCAGGGCCTGCTCGACATGAATTGACTCATCTGCGAACTCTCATCCTTGGTGAGGTTGGCTTGGCCACCATGCAAGACCATGGCAGGGCACAATGGCTGTGGCTTTTGTCTTGGCATGATAGTAGCCACCTTTCTGATAGACATCACCTCGTCTTTCTGCATCATTCAAAGCTTGCTGGTTTCCCTGGATTTTGTCCACAACCTAAGGCGACCCAGCAATCTGAGATTTGTTGGTTCAAATCTCAGAGTTCTTCTTGAAAACTTCGAACACTGGGTATTTCCAGGAGCAAACACAGACTCGCCTCTGGTGTTCTGCTGAAAGACTTTGTTGATGAGTTGACTCTTAAATAACCTTGGGGGAGGAGAATTCTTGGAGCCCTCTTCATAGAGCTGCTGAAGATCTTCTGGCTTTGATCATTCTGGCCTATTTCCTTACCTTGGGGTAGTTTCGATGCTCATCATGAGCAACTGTTGCATCCTCCTCTTTAGGCTCCACATCTTTTCCTTCTGCATGGTCATCAGGAACTGGCTCATCCCTGGTCTTCGTCCATCCTGCTGCCATCTCCTTGACAGTCTTCGCTTTGGCCTTGGCTTTGCTGCATCAGGTCTTTTCAGGATTTTCTTCATTGTGCTCTTGGCTTTTGCCTTTTGAGCTTTCATTGGCGAAGAGGTAACCCCAGGAGCTTTGCTGGCAGCAGCCTTGGCTTTACCTGCTGCCTTTGCCTTGACTTTTGATTTTGCTTTCACCTTGGCTTTGGCCTTTTTCCTTTGGTGCTGCAGTATCTAAGAATCTAAGTCAGCTCATGGGGCAGCTTCTTCTGGAGAAGCCTGTTCTACAGATTCTGGTGCTGGTTCAGGTGGAGGCAAAATGCAAGCATAGCATCAGGTGGACAGGCCTCTTCATGAGGTTACCGACAGGGGCGACAAGTGACAGGCAACTTCAATCTTGAGCACCAGTGTGCTACACAGATGGTATATGCAATTGGGGATGTCTCAAAATAGGGGTGCCCAGGAGTGCCCCATGCCCTTGTTTTTTTAGTGTGCAAAACAGAGCTTTGGGGCACTCCTATTTTGAGACATCCCCAAGTGTACACTTGACGTAAATCCCAGCCTTTCACCAAAAGTAACTCCATGAAGAACATGTTTTACCCATGATGATGTCAGAAAAACTTACAACAGAAATACCAAAGACCTTGTGAATGTATCAACCAACCAATGTGGTATCTATAATTCACAATGGATGCTGCATGGGTTTTTCATGTCATTAAACAAACAAAAATAGAACTGGAGATGTCTCAAAACGTCTGAAATTGGTTCCCGAAACCGAAGCCTAAAATGTTCAAAAACTGGTTTCACTTGGGTACCTTGTAAAATGAAAGGTGCTTGAAGCCATCTTAAGGTACCTTTCATTTTTTGGAAAAGCATTAAAGAATTACTTTACTTCGAGTAATCCCCACCATGACATTTATACGTTTTGTTTCTGGCAAATCTTCTGGCATTCTGTCTGACATATCTTCTGGCAAATCTTCTGGCATTCTATCTGGCATATCTTCTGGCATTCTACCTGGCATATCTTCTGGCATATGTTCTGGCATATCTTCTGGCATTCTATCTGGCATTCTATCTGGCATATCTTCTGGCATATCTTCTGACATCCTATCTGGCATTCTATCTGGCAAATCTTCTGGCATTCTACCTGGCGAACATTCTGGCACTTTATCTGGCATACCTTGTGGCATTCTATCTGGCATATCAGAACTCATTCTATCTGGCATATCTTCTGGCATTCTATCTGACATGCTATCTGGCGTTCTATCTGGCATATCAGAATTTTCTGAGGATCGTCATCCTCAGAATTTTCTGAGGATCCTCAGAATTTTCTAAGGGTCGTCATTCAGAATTTTCTGAGGATCCTCAGAATTCTCTGAAGATCGTCATCCGCAGAATTTTCTGAGGTTCCTCAGAATTTTCACTCAATAAACGTTTTTTTGCATGAAAATGTGCCAAAAAAACGCTTACTTTTAAACAAAAAAACGCTTATCGAGTGAAAATTGTGAAAATTCTGAGGATGACGATTTTTAAAAACTTCTGAAGATGAGGACCTTCAGACAATTTCTGAGGAAGACGACCCTCAGAAAATTCTGAGGATCGTCAGAAAATTCTGAGCATGACGACCCTCACAAAATTCTGAGGATCCCCAGAAAATTCTGAGGATGAGAATCTTCAAAAAAAAATGAGGATCCCCAGAATATTCTGAGGATGACGATCCTCAGAAAATCCTGAGGATGAGGATCCTCAGAAAATCCTGAGGATGAGGATCCTCAGAAAATTCTGAGGATCCTCAGAAAATTCTGAGCATGACGATCCTCAGAAAATTTTGGGGGTCCTCAAAAAGTCTGAGGATGAGGATCCTCAAAAAAATCTGACAATTCCTCAGGAAAATCTGAAGGTTCCTCCGAAAAAAAATGAGGAGTCTCCAGATTTTTTTGATAACCATCAAAAAGTTCTGATATATATATATATAATGAAAACATGCTAATCAAGGATCAGTTGCTGTTGCAACACATCAGCTACAAAGTCCGAGGATATTTTGTACTCAAAAAACACTGCCAATATTTTCAGCGCAAATCGCGACAGTTTTCTGTGGATATCACCAGCGTCTCATCATAACTTTCTAAGGATATCATCAGAATCATCATCAGAAGTTTGTGAGGATTATCGGACCTGTCTGAAGATATCATCAGAATGGACTAACCAAAGTTTCAGCAAAAAATTATCACGATACCAGCCACAAACTCTGGGGATATCATCAGGATTTTCTGATACCAGCCCAGAGGATCAGCATAAGTTTCTCAGGATGTCACATGATAGCATATCACCAAAATTTTCGGAGGATAACACCAGAAATCTACTATAGAGACTGTTTTTTCAAAATTTGAGAGCGGCACAACGCTTCAAACTGTTTGGCTTTGAAAGATTGGGGCGGTTGTCCTCGGACTTGTTTGTTCGTTATTGGTGCCCGCATGCCAACATGAATATGTTGTTTCTTCATACAGGTGGATGTGGAAATCGGTTCTGTTTGCAATTGAACGGTTCATTTCCATGCGGGAAAGCAATTGGGGTAAGTCGGTACTTTTTGCGTTTAGCTTGGGTTTTGCATGACAGCTTGAAAGTGGCACGTTTAAATCTTGCAGCAACTTCCATGGGTATACGAATGGAAACTATGGTATATAGATGCTGTCCTGACAGCCACTTCTGCCATGATTTTTCAAACTTATACTTATATTTGGTCATTCTTTCAAGGGGGCATGCTGGTTGCTGCTTGTGGCTGCTTGTGGCTGCTTGTGGCTGCTTGTGGCTGCTTGTGGCTGCTTGCTGCTTGCTGCTGCTTGCTGCTGCTTGCTGCTGCTTGCTGCTGCTTGCTGCTGCTTGCTGCTGCTTGCTGCTGCTGCTGCTGCTGCTTGCTGCTGCTGCTTGCTGCTGCTTGCTGCTGCTTGCTGCTGCTTTCTGCTGCTTTCTGCTGCTTGCTGCTGCTTGCTGCTGTTTGCTGCTGTTTGCTGGTGCTGCTTGCTGCTGCTTGCTTGCCTGCTTGCTTGCCTGCTGCTGCTTGCTTGCCTGCTGCTGCTTGCTTGCCTGCTTGCTTGCCTGCTTGCTTGCCTGCTTGCTTGCCTGCTTGCTTGCCTGCTGCTGCTTGCTGCTGTTTGCTGCTGCTTGCTTGCCTGCTTGCTTGCCTGCTTGCTTGCCTGCTTGCTTGCCTGCTGCTGCTTGCTGCTGTTTGCTGCTGCTTGCTGCTGGTTGCTGCTGCTGCTTGCTGCTGCCGCTGCTTGCTGCTGCTGCTTGCTGCTGGTTGCTGCTGCTGCTTGCTGCTGCTGCTTGCTGCTGCTGCTGCTTGCTGCTGCTGCTTGCTGCTGCTGCTGCTTGCTGCTGCTGCTTGCTGCTGCTGCTGCTTGCTGCTGCTGCTTGCTGCTGCTGCTGCTTGCTGCTGCTGCTTGCTGCTGCTGCTTGCTGCTGCTTGCTGCTGCTTGCTGCTGCTGCTTGCTGCTGCTGCTTGCTACTGCTGCTTCTTGCCTGCTTCTTGCCCGCTGCTTGCCTGTTGCTTGCTGCTGCTGCTTGCTGCTGTTTGCTGCTGTTTGCTGCTGTTTGCTGGTGCTGCTTGCTGCTGCTTGCTTGCCTGCTTGCTTGCCTGCTGCTTGCTTGCCTGCTGCTGCTTGCCTGCTTGCCTGCTTGCCTGCTTGCCTGCTCCTCCTGCTGCTGCTGCTGCCGCTGCCGGTGCTGCTGCTGCCGCCCACCGCCTGGTGCCTCCTGCCGCAAGCAGCTTGCTGCTGCTTGCTGCTGCTTGCTGTTGCTTGCTGCTGCTGCTTGCTGCTGCTTGCTGCTGCTTGCTGCTGTTTGCTGCTGCTTGCTGCTGCTTGCTGCTGCTTGCTGCTGCTTGCTGCTGCTTGCTGCTGCTTGCTGCTGCTTGCTGCTGCTTGCTGCTTGCTGCTGCTGCTTCTTGCTGCTTCTTGCTGCTTCTTGCTGCTTCTTGCTGCTTCTTGCTGCTGCTTGCTACTGATGCTTCTTGCCTGCTTCTTGCCTGCTTCTTGCCTCCTGCTTGCTTGCTGCTTCTTGCCTCCTGCTTGCCATCTGCTGCTTGCTGCTGCTTGCTGCTGCTTGCTGCTGCTCGCTGCTGCTTGCTGCTGCTTGCTACTGCTGCTGCTTGCTGCTGCTTGCTACTGCTGCTTCTTGCCTGCTGCTTGCCTGCTGCTGCTTGCTGCTGCTGCTTCTTGCCTGCTGCTTGCTGCTGCTTCTTGCCTGCTTCTCTTGCCTGCTTCTTGCCTGCTGCGGCTTGCCTGCTTCCTGCTGCTGCGGTTCCTCCTGCTGCTGCTGCTGCTGCTGCTGCTGCTGCCTTCTGGTGCTGCTGCTGCTGCTGCTTCTTGCTGCTGCTGCTGCTGCCTTCTGGTGCTGCTGCTGCTGCTGCTGCCTCCTGCTGCTGCTGCTGCTGCTTCCTGCTGCTGCTTCCTCCTGCTGCTGCTGCTTCCTCCTCCTGCTGCTGCTGCTGCTGCCTTCTGGTGCTGCTGCTGCTGCTGCTGCTTCCTGCTGCTGCTGCCTCCTGCTGCTGTTGCTGTTGCTGCTGCTGCTGCTGCTTCCTCCTGCTCCTGCTGCTGCTTCCTCCTGCTCCTGCTGCTGCTTCCTCCTGCTGCTGCTGCTTCCTCCTCCGCTGCTGTTGCCAGCACAAGTGGAGCAATCTCGCTTCAGAAGCTCATGGCGAGCTCCGGGACAAACCATATAGGCTGACCTCGTATTGACCTCGTATAGACCTCGTATCGGACCTCGTATAAATGCACCCTTGTCCACCACAGTTTTTGATATGCAACCCTTCTGTCCAAACCTGACCTGTGAATCCGGAGTTCCAGTATGAATTAAAACACACTGCGCATGAGATTCTGGCAGGAGTAGTCTTGAGAAACGGAGTTCACATGGGGATTTGCTCAGGTGGTTTGGGCAGGTCTGAAGCATCAGTAAAAGAGAAGTGGCTGTCCGCTGAGAAATACAATCGTGCTTTGCGATATGTGAAGAAGTGAAAAAGGATCCTGTAGCAGATTCTGGGAAGTGTGGTGCAGATTTAGATATCCAGTAGTAGCGATTCCATGCAGGAAAGCCTCTGAAGACATAGAATTAGCAGAATTATTCCATTAGCGTTCCATGCAGGAAAAGCCTATGAAGACATAGAATTAGCAGAAATATTCCATTAGCGTTCCAGTAGGAACTAACATCTCCAGTAACATTTTGATGTAGATATTTGGCCCCAGCGTTGAAGCGTTACCAATAGGATTTCTGATCCAGGTCCCGCCTTTTCTGACTTCGACGTAACCGGTGCGTTCCATGCAGTTGTACCAACCCCGCGGTGTTTAGTCCTGACTTCCACGGGTTCCTGTAAGCGTTTGTTCGTTTGACTTTCCGGCATTATAATAATAACATTTAGTTGTGAGAATGCTGCTCAGGATCATCCAGCCGAGAAGCATGCTATATTGAGATTCCACTGCAACAAAAACAAAACTTAAATGAATATATCAACGCAGATTGGAATATAGGAAAGTGAATATTTTTGTGGTTCAGTCACTCCCAAACAGGCGATATGCAAATTTACAGTCAAATTTGTCAAAAAGGAAAACAACAAATGTTGTTTTTCACTCCCCAAGCACTCAAAACGCATATAGTGCAATCATTATCAGAAAATTGAATAAACCTTAAACTCAGGAATGGCAAGATCTGACAATGTTTGCGGGTTGAATATCCGGGCAAGGTCCTGCACATACCACCGGGAAAACCACTTGCTCAATATGCGTTTTCAAAACTTAGAATCATCGAAAATTAAGCGCAAAAACCTTCCATTTTGATCCACCTTCAAATTTCAGCTACGAAATGGGGAGGACTTGGGCTACAGTACAGATTGCCAGCCAGCATTTTTTTGTACAAACAGGAGGGGTTGTGCCCCCCATTTTGTATTTGGAATCATTTTGTAGTTGATTCCTTTCAAATCATGCATTTTCATTTTGTAGTTGTATATGTTGAGTTAGTTGAAGCATCCAACATAAAATTTCATTAGCATTTTGTAGTTGTACAAGTTGAATAGTTGAAGCATCCAACATAAAATTTCATTAGCATTTTGTAGTTGTACAAGTTGAATAGTTGAAGCATCCAACATAAAATCTCATTTGCATTTTGTAGCTGTACAGGTTGAATAGTTGAAGCATCCAACATAAAATCTCATTTGCATTCATGCTAAACATTCATTTGCATTTTGTAGTTGTATGTATGCTGAGGTGCAGGGATAACACAGATAAGGAATGCTAAGCATCCAACTAAATTCAATCATTGACAACTACAAAATGTTCTCCGAATTTATGTTGGTCGGAACTTTGGATGGCAAAGACCCAACTACAAAATTTCATTGGGAAAAATCACGTTAGAAATTCCGACGTTCAGCTATTTTTTTGACTTCAGATGCATTGGATTTTGTAGTACTGGTTTTGAATTATTTTCCGGGCCAGAAAGAGTTATGTTCTTCATTTTGTAGCTGAAAAAAAAGGTACATGCACTTGCATTTTGTAGTTGTGCACCCTATGCATTCCGCTCTGTATCTACCAAAACCATCTGCACAACTCCTCCCCCCTTATCTGAACCCCGATCCATTTTGAGCTTTCATGTAGTCAAAAGGCTTATTGAGGGTCCACCTTCAGAATATTCGGTAAAATTAGGGTCCACGAAATTCAGTATATCTATATATATCTATCTATATCTATTTATCTATCAATGTGTATGAATACGCATGTGTGCGCATGTATACACATGCATTTGCAGAATTACAGAGCGCACGCTACCAGGAGGAGGCAAGATCTCTTCTAATCGTTCGCTTCTGGAATCCACTGCGTCCGAACGCAAAAACCAACATGGTTGGTTGGTGGCATGATCGCAACCTCTCCAATCTTGAAAATCTGCCTAGGAGGTGACTCCGTCTAGAGCTGCAGTCTTTCGTGATGCGATTGCCGATCTTCTTGACATGGACCGATTGATTGAGTGGGGCGTTGGGTGCTCATATTGATGGCATGCAACGGCTGCTTCCAGCATGCCCATAGCGAGTTCTCCCATCAAAATGAGATTCAATTGCTTGGGTGATTTGAAAGTGATTGTTCATGCCTCCGTAAAAAAAATGTGAACGGCTACTCCTTGGGAAGATAAGACGATGCCGCTGCTTGAGTCAGACTGCTCGCGCGAAAGGTCGTTCCTATAAAGTTGCAATGGTAGTTGATTCTCTCTGAACTCAGAACTCTCACCAAGAAAGGATAAATTATCTTCTGGGAAGTCTCGAAGCAAGCGCATGTGAGCAACCACATGTACTTACGAGAATATAAAAATGTATTTCACGAGAAGCAGATATTCTGTGGATTCATCGGTCCATCGGTAGGAGCGGACTATAGGGTGACTTCAACAGTGAGCTATAGCAGCTAGGGTTTCAACATGTCTCAACATGTTTTAACACATCCCAACAGCCCAATATCATCCAGATGCCTGCAGGAGCTGCCCAATGGCCTGAGCTCCAGGGCCCGACTTGGCTTCCAGGCGGCGCAGGGAATCTTACGACGATATTCAAAGAATGTGGAGTCAGCCTATGTGTGTTCTATGAATCCATGCCATTCTATGCCCGCACATTGACACCGTGACATATAGACACTACACCTTGACGACATAGAAAATGATTCAATGATCTAAACTGATCTAAAATGTAAACATGTGTGTAAACTGTAAACAAGTCTTTTTCCCGTCGTGAAAAGGAAATTGTTTGCATACTGGAAATTGGCGACAGCACCTCTCAGCGGTAGGAGAGATTTCGCTATCGATCGTCTACTGGTTCGACTCTGCCATTTAAAGGCATAACCAGACTCGTGCAAGCCGAACTGACTCCGTCACCTGTGAAGGCTATCATGAATTATGTGGCTGGGGGCTACATCTACATCCGTTTGGATGCCAAGAAGCCATATTTCGCACAGAGTGTTGTTTCCCATCATGTTCGGCATACATTCACAGCCAAGTAGGCATGGTATCTCTACATTACTTTGAGCAATTGCAGGGACTGATCAGTACTGCCAGAAGTCTTTCCAACTACAGTATGTTCTGCTTCGCTGTAGTGCTCATTGGATTCATTGGTTTGTTGGGACTTCAGTAAGCCAATTGCCATTCCCACAGCGAATCCAACAAATGAGTGCACACTTTAGCTCTCCTTTTCTTGCTGCGATTTCTAGATATCAGTCGAGCTAGCCTGAGCTAGCGCCAGAATCTGACGTCTTGAGCCAAAGCAGGATTGGCCCCTGCCGATTTGTCCCGTTTCGTCATGTTGCAGACTCGCATTTCATTGGCCAAGGCAAGAACTATTCGACCCGCGTGAAGGTAATTCAGAGGAGTTGGCGCATTGCAAACAACAAGGCTGTTTGCACCTTCTGGCAGCATACTAATTCCATCTAATTCCTGTACATCTACATACATGCATTCATTAGTCTCTCTATCTCTCTCTCTTTCTCTCTCTCTCTCTTCTCCCACACAAATCTCTTCCTTTTGTTTATTTTTTTTCTCTCGCTTTCTCTCTCTCTCTCTCTATCTCTCTCTCTCTCTCTATCTCTCTCTCTCTAATATATATATATATATTTATTTATTCATTTACATTTATGTACACAATCACCACCCTTTTCGTGGGGTGTAAGCAAGGGGGCGTTCAAAAAATGCAAGCAACAATTTTGACCCTTGCGTATTTTTTCCCGATGGGGAAGGCTATATGTATCTTAGACCCCTCCTACGTCAAAAACCGTGCCCCGGAAGATTTACATTTAGGGAGGGGTGGTAAAAGTCCGTAAGAGATAGGTCACCCTGTACCCCCCTCTGAACCCCCCCCGTACTCTACGGTGGGGGGTGGGGTAAAGGCTGTTAAATGTCCGCAAGCAGTTTGTAAACTGTTTGTGAGATGTCTTTGTGGGGGTGTAATCAACCGATGTCTGAAGTCCATAGTTCTTTGCAGAAAGTGTTCGAAAAAGAAGGTAAAACTAAGATAGAACAATGTAACCATCTTACACTTGAGGTCCTTAATTCCTTGCAGAAAGTGCTCAAAAAAGAAGGTGGAGATAAGATAGAATCATGTAACCATCCTACACCTGAGGCCCTTAATTCCATGCAGGAATTGCTTAAACAGAAGGTAAAAATGAGATAGACACATGTAACCATACTACACCTGAGGCCTATAATTCCTTGCAGAAAGTGCTTAGAAAAGAAGGTAAATATAAGATTAAAAAAAAAACACCATCCTATATATACATAAGGTCCATTGTTCCTTGCAGAAAGTGCTCGAAAAAGAAGGTAAAGCTAAGATGGAAAAATGTAACCATCCTACACCTCAACATGACACATGTGTAGATTATTATTATATTATGGTTGGAGGGTCAAAAGGGGGGCTAGATAGGAACCGTGGCAGAAGGGTGTTGAAGTTCGATCATGTAGGTACAAAAAGGGGGTTTACCATGGGGACCCCATAAAGGTTCATTTGAAGTCCTTTCGAAGTCCATTTGAGGTCCATGTGAGATCTTTATTTGTATTCTATTGTTTTTCCATAGGTAGGAGGCAAATTTGAAGACCTTAAACATCTAATTTTACATCTATTTGACGTTCAATGATTTTCCAGTAATTTGCAAGGAATAATATACCGTCTATACCTCTATGTTACATGTGGAAATGATTTCAAAAAACGTGTAGAAAAAGTGCAGAATGTATTGGAAATACCAGGCAATTGGGGACCTACACACTTCCAGTTTGCATTTTTGATTTCTGCAATTCTGCAGCTATTTGCAGACCTTCACACTTTTTTCCCCACCTGCCAGGTGAGGGTTGTTTTTTATCTAAGTTGCCTGCTCCTCCTCCTCCTCTCCTCCTCCTCTCGTCGTCCTCCTCCTCTCGTTGTCCTCCTCCTCTCGTTGTCCTCCTCGTCTCGTTGTCCTCCTCGTCCTCCTGCTCAACTGCGACCCGCGATCCACAGTGTTCTCTGCCGGACCTCAACCACGACCATCCACGCCCAGTGTTCCCTGCCGGACCTCAACCGCGACCATCCCCGCCCAGTGTTCCCTGCCGGACCTCAACCACGACCATCCACGCCCAGTGTTCCCTGCCGGACCTCAACCGCGAGTATCCACGCCAAGTGTTCCCTGCCGGACCTTATATAGGAAGATAAAATGTCAGATAGAGTGCCAGAAGATTTGCCAGGTAGAATGCCAGAAAATATGCCAGAAGATATGCCAGATAGATATGCCACAAGATATTCCAGAAGATATGCCAGATAGAATGCCAGATAGAATGCCAGAAGATATGTCAGAATATATGCCAGAAGAAATGCCAGATAGAATGCCAGATAGAATGCCAGAAGATATGTCAGATAGAATGCCAGAAGATATGCCAGATAGAATGCGAGAAGATTTGCCAGATAGAATGCCAGAAGATATGCCAGATAGAATGCCAAATAGAATGTCAGAAGATATGTCAGATAGAATGCCAGAAGATGTGCCAGTAAGAACATGTATAAATGTCATGGTGGGGATCACACGAAGTAACGTAATTTACTGTTTTTTCATGTTCTTACAAAAATGCAATGGACAATATTGAACGCCCCCCCTGCGAATTAAAGAAAAAAATAAATGAAATCCCGTAAAGAATGAGGGGACCTACTAAAATGAAATCTTGCAAATAAGACGCAGTTAAAAAAAAATATATGCTTGCCAACATTTAACAGGACCACCTCCCTCAAAAACGTCTGAATTGTGTCTTGCAATTTGGGTACGCCCCCCCCCTCCTTAAAAGGGTAGGGATTATATATATACATATTTGTGTATATGGGTGGCATGATTTTTCAAACTGCTGCAGGCTGTTTGGGCACAGTTGATGCCTCACTCACTTCCTCCTGGGGCGGCCACAGGGGGTTTAGTTGGTGCTCTTGTGACATCCCTGGTGCATCAGGAGCCGACCTTGCCTCCTTTGACCTGCCAGGACTTTGGTGAGCGATCTGACCTACACTGGCCTTCATTGTGCCTGGGAATCCTTTGTGGGCTGCTTTTAGCTCAACTCTTGGATTTGCTGAGTTTGCTGCGACAGTATTTGACCACTACCATCCGTCAGAAAGCTTTGAACCTGCAGAACGCTTGGGCCTCCAAGCGTCGGCTTGCATGAGCTCAGAGCTACTGGCTGAACTGCGTGAGTTGCGTAGTGAGTTGGCACAGCTTAGCAATCGGGTTTTACTTTTGGAATCTCAAGTCACCAAGACACCAAATCTGCGGTTGAGTCTTCGTTTTTTCTCCCTGGACTGCCGCCACTCGGTCTGGCTTAAGCGCGGCGTGCGCCAGAACTAGTCGCGCCGCAGCGGGAACTGCGACACAGTCCTTTGAACCTTTGAACCTCTGACTGCGGTGAAATGAATTTCCATCTTCTGACCTTCAGAAACAACAAAACACAAAGGCGCAAATCAAGAAAACGGGTGATTCAGAAGAGATGGCAAATGTCTAGATTCAAGCATGAAATTGGCCACATTCATGGCTAGATGGGTAAACCCACCAATGGATGCAAAATGGGCGGGCTCAAAATGAGCCGCCTCACGGCTCACATGTGCAAATTTGTCAGCTGCTTCAACAAGCGCCTGGGTGGCGAGTTTGGCCCCTTGCAGAGCCCCCCATGCTTGCAGGCTTGCTTCCGCCAGTTGCAAATTGACGAACAGCAGGCCCCAACACATGCCCAGAAGTACTGTAAGTCGGCAAAGTTGCCACAACAGTACCCGGAGGCCAGCCTCACAGGGCGCAAGCGCAGCTGCTAGTCACTCGGCCTTTGGCTTCTTGCCTTTGATCGCTTTGGACTTCGCTGTCAATTTGCTCTTTGGTTTTGGCTTTGCTGCGTGCTTGGTCTTTGGCACCTTGGGCCGGGGGGGATTGCTGCCTGGTGTGTCTAGGTCTTCATCGGTTGGCTGGGCAGGTACCTTCTGGCGAGGTTTATCTTCAGTGCTTGTCGCAGCTGTTGTTGCTGCTGCCACTCCACTGCCTGCTGCTTTTCTTGCAAAGCCAAAAGTTGCTTTTGCAGGAGCAGTTGCTGCTCTTGCAAATTGAGCACCATTTGCTCTGCAACTGACTGGTTCTGGTTTGCATTTGGTGTAGGCACAGTCTCGCGAGGTGGGTGTGCTGGCTGCTCTGGTTTGGTGCCACTACCGGCCAAACACTTCATAATGTCGGCAGGGCCACTTTTTGATGCTGGCATTTGGGCTTGGGTAGCTGAGCGACCATTCATCAAAGTGTTGGCGGCACCTTGGACAGCAGCCCAAGTAGCTGACGCCACTCCAGAACACACTCTTTCGAAGGCCGAGGTGACTACTCCGGCGCAAAGGTGGGTGAGGGAGTTCTCACGTGGGGGCTGGCGATATTGGCTGTGCCATGACGCACGGTCATGGTGGCTGGAATGCCATTGCTGGTGGGCAGGTTGCCACCGTCGGTTCTGCCACCCTTTGCCGTAACCGCCTTTGCCCATTTTTTTGGCCGGCGGTGGAAAAGCACGCAAGGCAAACCTTCTTTAGATTTGAGCCCTTTGGCGCGAAAGGTGGACATGCAACGCATTGACATGGCAGGTCACAGCGGCAAAAAGAACATAAGGTTCGGCATGAATTACGGAGTTGGAAGTGAGAAACATGCACAACTATAGCATTGACAAGTTAGTTGCTTGTTATGGAGGTGTTGTTTCCACAGTTGCGGATTGCATGCTGCAGTGTCGCTCTGGCATGCTTGATTGCCTCTGGGAAATACCTGCCGCATTGCCAAACCTCTAAAATTATGCGAAGGGGGTAACCATGCAATGCCCAAATTTGCAGTTCACACTCTACAGCCAGTTTTATATCCTGAGGTGTTAAATCTAAAGACTTCAACCGGGTCAGTCGTCCGTTTAGTACGCCTTTTAATAGGGTTAGATCTACCAAGTCAACACCTTGAAATGGCATGAGTCGAAACTTAGTGGGCTGACCTACTGTGCCATGCAACGCCTGGGACCTCCATGCATGTTCAACACCATGGGCATGCACGCGCAAGTCAAGGCCTTCACACATCAGCCAAACATCAAGCCATGGAGTGCCAAGCTCTGTGGGCTTGGCAGCTTCAAACTGGACTGGCTTACCATAGATCTGGCTCACCATGGCCTCAAGGCAGGAAGAGCACAACACGGAGGACACCATGGCTAAGTCATCGACGTACCGTGTGGCAGCGGCAGTATGTTCAAACTTGAAACCAGGTGGGCACCAGCGTGTGGCCCTGCCACTGGTCAGCCAATCATCTTCACAGAACCCTAGGAAAATTGAAGCGCACTGTTTGGACATAAACCCTCCGATGGGCACACCACGACGCTGCTCGTACACAACAGCGCCAACTTTCACACAAGTTTGCAACAAAGCAACTTCCGCAATGGCAATGATGTCATCCCAACGGTGCAAGCGTGCTCCATGTGACGGACGAAAATTATTTTTGGCAAACCAATAATGCAAGCGCCGACTTTGCTTTGTGACAATCCCAAACGCACCAGAAGCACAATGGAGTTGGCGCACGATGCACTTCAAACGGCGCAAGACTTCGTCTCTGGAGATTTCTTCAAACAGCTGTGCTGCGTCGCCAACCCAAACACACAAAGGATGCTTTTCTTTCTTGCACATGAAGCAACAAGTCAAATATCCATGGTCATGCCTGAGGCGCTTCGTTGCAGCGCGCAAATCAACAACTGCTGAAAACAAGTCTTTGGTTTCAAAGCCGGATGCCCACAACCTGACAACTGCTTCTAAGGCTTTTGCATTAAGCTTATACATCCAACGACAAGGGTGCGCAGACCAACTAACAATCCTGCGACAACATGCATGACCAGCTTTTGCGCATGTCCGACCAACACCAGACTGGAAACACTTAGTTTTTATGTTAATATACATGTAGGCAAGGCACCATCTGCGCCAGCGAGCTGGTGCACAGTAGGACTGCAAATACTGCGGAAGCTTGTCCACATGAGCCTGGCGGTAGTTCTCAAACACGTCCGCAACATTTACAAACCGGCGCACCCAGTGGTCATTGTCTTGGTTGACCATGCGTGCAAACAGCTTCTGGTAGACCTCTGTTGGCATGGTCCAGCACGACGCCTTATCTTTATCTTCTGGTACAGCAACATGACCTTGCGGAACTTTCAAGTGCTCAACGTAAGAAGAGTGGTGGTCAATATCTGCTCGCCGCACACGACGTTGTGAGCGAGCCCAACAATGCAAATGATGTTGCCACAGCGGGCCCACAATGCGAGGAAACTGCTTCAACCAACTGCGCATTGAAGATTCAGCAAGTTTGGCAGCACAGGACCAGGTTTGGAAGAACGGGGTTTTCCAATAGTACTTGCAAAGCTTCATTTGTAGCCCGTCTTTGCTGCTAATGTCCAACTCTCCAGGTGGTTTGTTAAACAAATCAGTTGACAGTGTACCTTTGCAAACAGCAATATGTTTCCAAAGCTTTGTGTAGTTGGGACGCTGGGAACTAACTGCTTGGACTGTCTTTATTATCCAACTTGCCAACAAGGGGGAATGAGTTTTCAACAAGCACAGGCGGATGTCATGCAAACAACTACTGAAAACATGCCGTGGTATGATGGCGGGCCACCGGAGTTTGTGTTTACGTGTTCCTGGCAAACCGTGTTGGCGGAGCCAGCGGTCGCAAACCTTTATACCTTTGGCCCTGGCATACCCACTTGGTTGTTCAAGCAACGCTGACACGCCGACAATGGCTTCTGCGCCAAGAGGCTCATCTCGGAGGTGCCAGCGTTCACGGATGGAGGTCCAGCAGATGTGTTTTTCCCTGCTCAAGTAGCAAGCAAGCAAAGGCCGACACTGTTGAGCACGCAAATCAAGTGGACCGCCTTGCCCTGTCAGGGCCAAACGGTGTTTGCAAACATGCCAGTATGCAGCATCAAACCTCATGCCAAAGGCTTGGTTCAAGTAGTGGGTACCGGCAACAACGTCAGCATTTTGTCTTTCACGCAAAACAAATGTGGAAGCCAAGCGGGTCACCAAAATCAAGTGTTGTTCAGACGACCAATCCGTTCTGAATCGGAATCGTGGGGGAGGTCGCCGAGCACAACGCCGACTTGCTCTACTATGTTTCCGTGGGGCGCATGTCGGTGATTTTGTGGACTGGCTATTTGCTGGCCAATGGCCACTCCGCAGAAAACAATGCTCAAGGGCTCTAATCATGGGCAACTCAGCGACAGCAACCACCCAAACACAAAGGTCACCCAAGTGTGTGTTCTTGAAAGCAAGTGTTTTTTTAGGTACTTGGCATAGCTTGCGGCTCTTTTCACTGACCTGATTTCCTGCAAGTGCTCATAAAACCTTGCCAAGGGGGATCGCATCGCGCATTGCCAAGTTTTTCGGTTACCGTCAGTGCTTCCCAAGTAGCATTGACGAACAGAACAAAGCATGTACAAATTGCCAGTGTTGGCAGGCCAACCAAGCTTGGCAGCAAACTGCACTGACAGGAAGCTAACAACTGCACGGACACCAGAAGCGGACAAAGGACCAGGTTGGAATAATGCAGCTTGTAAGTCTGGGTGTGCACACTGCAAGCGCTTTTTGGCCCAAGCTCTTCGACAACGACCACCGGACGCTTGCCAACGGGTGTGGAGCAACATGCGACTACAACCAATGACATGCACAAGGTGATCAAATTGCAAGCTCGTCTTTCGTTTGGTTTTGGCTTTAGCTGGAAACATCTAGTCAGCCATTGCACGGGTTACTATCCCGAGTTCGTGAGAAAGTGCTTTGGCCAGCTCAATGTCATTACAAGCAATCACACACAACACGGCACAACGGAAAACACATGCATCAACCGTCATGTCAAGCAAGTTTGTGGGCACAGTCATGTGAGCCATGAACAGCTCAGTCACTTGCGCAACTTCATGTTAACACCAAGGAAACTGGGACGCCCATGCATGCAGTGCACGAACCACGCGCTCAATTAGCAAATCTTGGGTCAAATCTCTACATTCCAACAAAGCGTCAAAGTTGTCAGGAAGACAAGGTCGTGAGCTGCGTGCCCTTTTGCTGCACCGTTTACCTTCGTTTTCTGGCACTGTCACAGTGGGTCCAGTCTGTCTTGGCACCAAGCTGGAAACAGAAGCCCAACACCCAAGTACAACGCAAAGTAACCATCTGATATTTCGGGCAATCCACTTGAAGCACTGGCTGAGCGTGCGATCAACACGCCTACGCACCCTTCTGCGCAAAGAACGCCTTGCTGGTCGGCAACCACGGTGCACAGGCATGGTGCCAAATGTTGCCAAAGGATTTACAAAGATGCGAGGCCGAAAAAAGATTAATGTTTTTCCTCTTTTATTTATATGGAAATATGGAAAAGTGTAAGGTTATGGACACTAAGGTTTTCTGCTTAAAGCTTCCTTTCAGGATCTTCTAGCTTGCTCTGGGCCAGGCTGTTAGCCTAGCACTCAGTTCCAAGAGGTTCAAGTCGACAATTGTTTTTTCTATAACTCCGCACGCAAGCAGGGGATGACGTGTGATGCCGTGACCGCAGCTCGCAAGGGGGGTCCGGTCAATCACACGATGGATATCTCAAGTCACCAAGACACCAAATCTGCGGTTGAGTCTTCGTTTTTTCTCCCTGGACTGCCGCCACTCGGTCTGGCTTAAGCGCGGCGTGCGCCAGAACTAGTCGCGCCGCAGCGGGAACTGCGACACAGTCCTTTGAACCTTTGAACCTCTGACTGCGGTGAAATGAATTTCCATCTTCTGACCTTCAGAAACAACAAAACACAAAGGCGCAAATCAAGAAAAAGGGTGATTCAGAAGAGATGGCAAATGTCTAGATTCAAGCATGAAATTGGCCACATTCATGGCTAGATGTGTTGGGCAACCCTCCAATCACTGTGAACTAGTCTGTTGCGGGAGCAGGGGTTTTTGGTGTGAACGGTTCTCCCCCTGGAAGCCCTGTACCGACCAGTTCTGCTCAGCTTCCTGTTTCCACCTTGGCGGGCCGTCACAGGGCATCTGAATACACAGAGGCGGAGCGACGCCAAGCTGCGATTGAGGTTGGGCGCTTCTTGCGCAGGGCTCTCGAAGAAGAGCATCGCGGGGCTAGCTCGCGTGATCGCATCAAGCTCCAATCACGCGTCTACGTGCTCTGCAAGGGACATCTCTGGACGTCTCTACAACCCTGTCAAGATCTTCCTGACAGTTTTGCCGGGCGAACAATCAGAGCCTGATTACGAGTACCCAGTGGGGACGTTAGTTATTCCCCCTGTGGTGGTTGGTGAGCAGGAGATTTCCAGTGTGGCCATTAACCTGCTCTGCGCAGATTAGTGGTGGCAGTTCCTCAAGGCGCTTGACATCGTCAAACCAACCGCCGCCTTCTGCCCCCTGGGGTTTTGTTTACACCAGTGGCAGTGGATCTTTTGTTTGGTGATAGACTTGCAGAGAGCCCCGTGGAACCTCAAAGCAGGCGAGCGTGGATTGGCACTCTTGCTCCTCAGTGCGAGCATCAAGTGGTTTTTCGCTCTGGCGACGACGAGGACGATTCAGTAGAACCTCAGTTGCTTTTTGATTCAGCTGGGCAAAACATTTTGCCTCTTGCAGAGAGCCTTGCAAAGATTGCTGAGGAGCATTTTGGGTTTGTTTCAGCTGTGAGTGGTGAGCCTGGTGAGGAGAGCAGTACTGCTGGAGATCTTCCGGCCAGGCTAAAGGCTTTGGAGCAATCAGTGTCCTCCATCTCAGAGAGTTTGAAGACCTTAGCAGCTGCTCAGAGCGCTGCGGCTCCGAGAGCCCCTGCTTTGCTGCAGCAGACGTGGAGACTCCGCCTGGCTTGGGTCATCGGCGCGACCTTCGTGCCGCTGCTGCTGAATGGTCGTCTCCTACCCAGTTAGAGCTGTGGAGGTGATGCGTTCGGCTCGTCTTGCCGGCATACCCGAGGAGCAGATTGTGGAAATGGCCCGCCTTGCCTCTATGGGAAGGCCAAAGCTTTCAGATTTTCCAGCTTCCCAGCGGAAGCAGCCGCCGAGCAATGTGCTCTCCGAGAGCGAAGACGACGAGCCCGGCCCTCAAGAACAAGACCCTCTACAAGATGGGAGTCCTGCGCCAACGGGGGCAGATGTGGCCATCACTCAAGCTGTGACGAAGCTAACAGAGATTGCAGCTCATCTCACGGCCCAGAAGAAGCAGGAGAAAAGTTTGGATGCGCTGCTCGACGGTGCTGGGTCGGGAGGCAGTGGAGAGACCGCTGGGGTGCCTGGCCACCGCAAATACGCGGCCGCCTTGAGAGCTCTTCAGAGGACTTTGCAAACCAAGCCGGAGGAGATATACCAGCTGATGGAGCGCAACATGTCGGAAGACTTTCAACTCCAAGCTCAGCTTCCTGGCTCCGCCCCGGCTGCAGTGTCTTCCAGAGGATGGCTAGAACTAAGGAGCAAGGCGCAGAGCTTTGCAACTCCAGTGCGCTTCCTTCGGGCCGTGGCCGGCATCCACGACTGCTTGCGAGCAAACCGAGTCGCAGAAGCTCGGGCACGATGCGTGTTGTTGATGGCCCAAGGCGGCCAACTCAGCATCGATCGAGGCAGCTGGGTGGTTGCCAGCGAGTTGGCGCTGGAACCGGCTCCTCCAATGGCCTCCTTTGCTCAGCACACATTGCCGACGGAGTCGGAGCCCCCCTACACCCGTCTGATCGACGGGCGTTGGTTCGACTTGTTCCTGCAGAAGCTTCAAGACTACGACAGCCTGAGCGAGAAGAAGCTGAGATGCATGCAGTGGTTTCTCCACCTGGTGCCCCGAGCTTGGACCACCGATTGCGTTGTCGTAGCTATGCACGGAAGAGGTCTTCTAGGACAGGGTTTCATGAGGGCATTGTAACTAAACCTCCTGTGGCCACCTGTAAACCGACGCCATGGCTGCCTCGACGAAAGCTGCCGACTGACAGTTGTAGGCTTCTGGAGCGTATCCCGCACGGCCACTTTGTGTTGCCTACGGTTATGGATTTAGAGAGCGCCTTGACATTTCAGGGGCACCTGGCTATTTTTTCTGGAAGCCGAGGCGCCGCAAAGGCGTTAGCTAACAGGACTGGGAGATGGGTTTTGTGCTATGATTTGGAACACTCAGATAGGGAAAATTTCCTTAGCTCGGAAATTCAAACCGAAACCGAGGAGTTGATAGCTTCAGATGTTTTTCTCACACTTACAGCTGGCCCTGTTTGTGCTACTTTTTTCGCGGGCCGGCTGTTTGGCCGCCTGTGAGATCTGCGCAAGAGCCTTTAGGGCTGCTGGACATGACAGCTGCTACGCGAGAAAAGGTAGAGCAAGGGAATTGTTTTGCCGAATGGCTTTCCAAGGTGGCTAGAGCTGCTCTGAAGAGAGACATGATTATTTGGATAGAGAACCCGGCCACTAGTTTTTTGTGGTGGCATCCAGAGATCGTTTTGCTGAAAGGGGAGTTTGGACTTGATTATTTTCTCACTGATTACTGCCGATGGGGAACTTCTTGGCGGAAAATAACTAGGTTTTTGGGGAACTTTGGAGCTGCAGGGCATCGCTTGTTATGCAACTGCTCTCAAAATAATGTGAGACTGCGCGGGTACTCTCAGCAACACAGAACAAGCTGGACCAAGGTTGCCGAGCCTTACCCTCGAGCTCTTTGTAAGTTCTTAGCGGTAGCGACTGCTGAAAGCCTGAAACCTCAGAGCCGGCGCATGCACCTTGATCCTGCTGCGTGCGCGCGCTGCAGTACTAGCAGAATTGGTGAAGCCAAAAGCCCAGGGCCTCGCATCCGAAGGAATGTGCCTGGGGATTTTGACCTTGAAGAAGTTGCATGTGTGCAGCCCGCCACAGCATTATTGCAGACCCGAGTTCATGAACGATACTGCAATTGGTTGGTCTCGCGTCTTAGCCCTGCAACCATAACTTCTCTGGAGAATAACCCCCATTTGCAAGTCCTCTTCCTACGTGCTTTTGGTAATGATCAATTTCGAGCTGGAGAACCCATGTATCTTTTTCGCCATGTGGTAGTTTTTCTGCGCAAATGTTTCCTGGCGAACGGCCGAAGTTTTCTCCCGCTTGGGACTTGTTGGCCCGCTGGGAGATGGTGCAGCCGGTCACCCATCGACCGCCGCTGCCAAAAGTGCTTTTGGACGCGATGATATCTCTTGCTTTGACGTGGGGCTGGATCCGATGGGCTTCCCTCACGTCTCTTGCTTTCCATGGAGCCATGCGAGTAGGAGAACCTTTGAAGGCAAAGCGGAGCGACTTGCTCTTACCTATCGAGCCCAGTCTCGGGAAAAGGCCGGTGTTTGTGATCCAGGGGCGATTGTCCCTCCACAATAACTTTTGCCTATTAGCATTCGGTTTTGCAGCCTGTGTGGTTGTTTGCATTTGCATTGTCCTTGTCACCTGTGGCAGGTCCCTGCGCATTTGTCCACATCTATGCACCCGGGCTCGTGCAGCCTAGTGCATCTTAAATTTTGCCAAAAAAGCTCTTACCTATCGAAGCTGGACTACAAAAAGATGTTTGTTTTCTACGAGTAGGCGCGCCTAAGCCAGGGAGGCGCGGAAGACGGAAAGTGGAGCACGCTCGGATCTCCGATCCATTGAGTGTCAAACTTGCGGTGGTAGCGTTTGGTGCTTTGAAAGCTGATGACTTGCTTTACCCAGTGGCCCCGGCGAAGAAGGTGGGATCATTTGCTAGCTACACTGGGGGTTCCAAAGTCCTTAGCTATTACGCCTGGAAGTCTGCGAGGGGGTGGAGCTTGTTATTTATACCATAGGTCTACACCCATTACTGACATTCTCTGGCGCATGAGATTGCGCCAAGTTGCTACTCTGGAGTTTAACCTACAAGAAGCAGCTGCCATGAATACCATGCAACATGTACCACACCATGTTCAACAGAGAGCGAGGAGTTGTGCAGCCATGCTTATGCATGTTTCGAGCCCTTGGATCTCCTAGACAGCACACTGTGCCAGTGTCCACGACTGCGCTCAAGCAGCCCTTTCTTGCTGTTGATGGCGTCTGGTAGCGATGGATACAGCCACACCCTTTTTTAGAGCAGTGCTGCATCCTTTTGTTCCAAATGTGGCTGCTGCTTACGATCTGCTTGGTGTGTCATCGGAGCTCGCACCAATCCAATTGCCAGAGCCGCTGGAGAGAGAAGGCCGATGACAGCAGAGAAGGACAATCATGGGTGGCATGATTTTTCAAACTGCTGCAGGCTGTTTGGGCACCCGAGCCCACCCCCCCGGGGGATACAGCCACACCCTTTTTTAGAGCAGCGCTGCATCCTTTTGTTCTTACGACTGCTCTGTTTGGTGTGTCATCGGAGCTCGCACCGATCCAATTGCCAGGGCCGCTGGAGAGAAAAGGCCGATGACAGCAGAGAAGGACAATCATATATATATATATACATATATATATATACTTCTAATGGCTAACCCGGATTAATAAACCTCCACCCCCACAAGGTCAACAAGGTCAGCAAGGTCCAGGACCGGGGTGTCAAAAACACCACCCCGAATTAGTGAATCTCCATCCATCCATTGACGATGACTGAATGTTGCTGGAATTAGGTTCAAGTAAGCACCAACGAGGTGTCAATTGTATTAGCATCCATGTGGGGTCGCATTTCAAGAAATCAGGTTGGAATTAATATCCATGAAGGGACACATGACCAATTTATCCCCGCTTGGGGCTCCTGGATGAAAACGGTGAGCTGGTCATTTTTTAACCCCATTTTAGCCAAATTTAGGCCCAAGAATGTTGGGCCTCAGCTTTTTATCTTTTGGTCCCCTTTTACATATTTTAGAATTTTGATTTTAAATAAACCATGAAGCCAAAGGATTTCATCCGAGGAACACCTCTTGAGAGCAATTTTGCAATAGGTTGGGCGCAGGAAGTTTCAACCACTAAAGCTTACTGAGAACCATTTTGGCCTGAAGGTTGCACACAGGTTTTCATTCGACCGTGTCTTCTTGCAAGGCTCGACATTTTTGCCGCCTATACGGTGAACATTGAATTTTTGAGAGTTGTATCTTTGGAGGTTGGATGAGGATGGGTGTGCAAAATTGAGTCAGTAGTCGTGTTGTATCTTGGGACGTAGGTACAGGATGGGTTGGCTCACATGCGTGGTGTAACATGGCAAGCTGTTCCGGCAAAGTTCAAAACAGGGATGCGTGAGATGAACAAATGCGGACCTGAAGTTTGTAGTGTGTTTTGGGACGTTGGTTCAGGATGGGTTGGCACACATGCGTGGTGTCATCTTTTCCGAGTTGTTTCGGCAAGTTCAAAACAGGGATGTGTGAGATGAAAATTTTCGGATCTGAAGTTTGTAGTGTGTCTTGGGACGTTGGTTCAGGATGGGTTTGCTCACATGCGTGGTGTAACATGGAGAGCTGTTCCGGCAAAGTTCAAAACAGGGATGTGTGAGATGAAAATCTTAGGGTCTGAGGTTTTGTGGTGTATCTTTGGAACGTTGGTTCAGGGTTGGCACACATTCGTGGTGTAATATGGAGAGCGCAAAGTTCAAAACAGGGATGAGTGAGATGAAAATCTTAGGGTCTGAGGTTTTGTGGTGTATCTTTGGAACGTTGGTTCAGGATGGTTCAGGGTTGGCACACATGCGTGGTGTAATATGGAGAGCTGCTCCGGCAAAGTCAAAAGAGGGATGTGTGAGATGAAAATCTTAGGGTCTGAGATTTTGTGGTGTGTCTTCAGAATGGGTTGGCGCACATCCGTGGTGTAATCTGTTCCGGTTTGCTCCGGCATAGTTCAAAACAGGGATGTGTGAGATGAACATTTTCGGATTGAAGTTTGTAGTGTGTCTTGGGACGTTGGTTCAGGATGGGTTGGCTCACATGCGTGGTGTAACATGGAGAGCTGTTCCGGCAAAGTTCAAAACAGGGATGTGCGAGATGAAAATCTTAGGGTCTGAGGTTTTGCGGTGTATTTTTTGGAACGTTGGTTCAGGGTTGGCACACATGCGTGGTGTCATCTTTTCCGAGTTGTTTCGGCAAAGTTCAAAACAGGGATGTGTGAGATGAACATTTTCGGATCTGAAGTTTGTAGTGTGTTTTGGGACGTTGGTTCAGGATGGGTTGGCACACATGCGTGGTGTCATCTGTTCCGAGTTCTTCCGGCAAAGTTCAAAACAGGGATGTGTGAGATGAAAATTTTCGGATCTGAAGTTTGTAGTGTGTCTTGGGACGTTGGTTCAGGATGGGTTCGCTCACACGCGTGGTGTAACATGGAGAGCTGTTCCGGCAAAGTTCAAAACAGGGATGTATGAGATGAAAATCTTAGGGTCTGTTTTTTTGCGGTGTATCTTTGGAACGTTTGTTCAGGATGTTTCAGGGTTGGCACCCATGCGTGGTGTAATATGGAGAGCTGCTCCGGCAAAGTTCAAAACAGGGATGTGTGAGATGAAAATCTTAGGGTCTGAGGTTTTTGTGGTGTGTCTTTGCAACATTCGTTCAGGGTTGGCACACATGCGTGGTGTAATCTGTTCCGGCAAAGTTCAAAATAGGGATGTGTGAGATGAAAATTTTCGGATTGAAGTTTGTAGTGTGTCTTGGGACGTTGGTTCAGGATGGGTTGGTACACATGCGTGGAAAACAGGGATGTGTGAGATGAAAATGTTTCGGATCTGAAATTTGTAGTGTGTCTTGGGACATTGGTTCAGGATGGGTTGGCTCACATGAGTGGTGTAATCTGTTCCGGGTTGTTCCGGCAAAGTTCAAAACAGGGATGTGTGAGATGAACATTTTCGGATTGAAGTTTGTAGTGTGTCTTGGGGCGTTGGTTCAGGATGGGTTTGCTCACATGCGTGGTGTAACATGGAGAGCTGTTCCGGCAAAGTTCAAAACAGGGATGTGTGAGATGAAAATCTTAGGGTCTGAGGTTTTGTGGTGTATCTTTGGAACGTTGGTTCAGGGTTGGCACACATGCGTGGTGTCCTCTGTTCCGAGTTGTTTCGCAAAAGTTCGAAACAGGGATGTGTGAGATGAAAACGTGCGCATTGAAGTTTGTAGTGTGTCTTGGGACGTTGTTTCAGGATGGGTTGCCACACATGCGTGGTGTAATATGGAGAGCTGCTGCGGCAAAGTTCAAAACAGGGATGTGTGAGATGAAAATCTTAGGGTCTGACGGTCTGAGGTTTTGTGGTGTGTCTTTGCAACATTGGTTCAGGGTTGGCACGCATGCGAGGTGTCTGTTCCGGCAAAGTTCGAAACAGGGATGTGTGAGATGAACATTTTCGGATCTGAAGTTTGTGTGTCTTGGGACGTTTGTTCAGGATGGGTTGGCACACATGCGTGGAAAACAGGGATGTGTGAGATGAAAATTTTCGGATCTGAAATTTGTAGTGTGTCTTGGGACGTTGGTTCAGGATGGGTTGGCTCACATGCGTGGTGTAACATGGAGAGCTGTTCCGGCAAAGTTCAAAAGAGGGATGTCTGAGTTTCCAAGTATTTACATGCCAACAAGGCATCAGTTGAAAAGCTTTGGCAGACACAGAAGCTGGGTGGGATGAAAAGGGTGTTGTTGACCGTTCTCTGGGGAAGTTTTGATTTTATAGTATAAGGTTTTTTTTTGAACATACGCTGAGCACTGCTGTTTTCATCTCTTGTTCCATTTTTATTTTTAATTTTCAACATACCCCAGAGACACTGAGTTTAATCTTTTGTACCTTGATTTTCCATGTTCAGAAATAGGGGTGGGGTCGGCTTTTCATCGTTTCACTTTTTTTTGCTCACACCTTGGCCCTCCAGGTTTTTAAACTAGGTGTTTGGGATGAAAACTTGGTGCTGCACCCTAAGAGTTGAACGCCCAACGGGGATCCAATTTTGATGAAATTAGCTGAATATGAGCATCCATGAGGGGTACATTCTAATGGAATCAGCTGCATGGAAGCGTCTAACCGCGGGGGGGTCGCATCACGATTGGGGGGTTAAAACACCAACAACTTGATTTTAGTATTGCCCACAATTGGGGGCCGCCGTTGATTTCTAACCGGGGAACTATTAACCCTAATTCAGCATTACACATAAGTCATAAGTCTTTATACTGTATACGGTACTAGTACCACAAATATTGATACACACACAAACACATTTGTCTGTGTATATATATATATATATACATATGTATATATATATACGTATGTGTATAAATAAATGACACTCCCCCAGGGGTCTACCAACCATGTCATCTCCATGGTAATGAGAATTTGGTGATTTTGATTGTTTTTTGGTCTTTTGTGCGGCCTTTGATGAAAGGGGTTTCCATATATGTATATATATGACCATGTGTGTTCTGTGTGTTTTTTTGTTTTTTGGGACTTATGTGGCTCTTGACGTGTACAAATACGCGTACAGATGGGTGAAACCAAGGTTTGCACACGACCTTTTGGGTGAATCTTGGGTGCATCCAAGATTCCACCAAAGAGTCATATTGGATTTTTGGATTTTTGAATGCAAGGAGTGGAATGGTAGGTGGTACGCAGAGATAAACATACCTGTCTAGTTTTGACATATTCAAACAAAGTAAGTACTTAGAAAGTGGTCTTCTGTATCCATTCCTCTCGTGCTCCAGTGGAAGACCCAGAATCAGACGTAGTTTCTTTACATCCCATCCCGTCCCGTCCCGTCCCGTCCCACCATACACGCATCCATCCATCCTTCCATGCACGCATGCATGTATACATACACAAATACATACATACAGACATACATACATACATACATACAGACACACGCATACATGACTCAACATGGCATGACATGACAATACATTGACTCGCGCTACACAAAGTTACAGTCCACAACATGGATGTGGATACATGGTTACATGCATAGATAGATAGATAGATAAGATAAGATAAGATAAGATAGATCGATGGACGGATCACAAAGATAGATAGATAGATAGATAGACAGATAGATCGACAAACAGACAGATAGATAGATTAGATAGATTAGATAGATTAGACAGACAGACAGACAGACAGATAGATAGATAGATAGATAGATAAATAGATAGATAGATAGATAGACAGAGAGATAGATAGATAGATAGATTGTTAGATAGATAGATTAGATAGATACTGTAGATAAGAAAAATAGATAAATTAGATAGATAGATAGTTAGATAGATAGAAAGATAGACCCACCGACCGATCGATCGATCGATCGATATATAGATAGATTTGATAGATAGATAGATAGATAGGTAGGTAGATAGATAGATAGATACTCTCGTGAAATCTTACCTGTTGAAAGTTTTTTTATTTATTTTTTTTTGCTATGTTAGTATGTTAGTGTGTGGGTTTTGGGGCTGAGATTCAACTAACTTGGCGTTGGGAACACATGGTGTGACATGGACATTTTGGTGCTAACTTGGCGCGTGTCAAGCATCAAGCAAGCTCAAGCGGAAAATGCTGTGTTAGCGTTCGTCTGTGTGCGCGAGGCAGTTTTTTCCTTAAATTGTTGATTTTGAAGTTTGTTTGGGTCCAGTAAGGGTGAGCCCCAGGAAGACATCCAAAAACAGTTGTGCCAGTCATGATTTTCAATCCAAACCAAAGTTTTGGCAACAGGATTACTAACATAGCATTTGCTCAGGGTTCCCAAAACCTCCAATAGTACATCATAATCATCATAGCAGCAAGTAGCCAGATTGGCAACATCGACCAGAAGTTCACCCTTGCTGGACCAAAAAAAGCTTCAAAATCAACAATTTTACAAATTAGATTGAATAAGGAAAAAACTCCTGGTCGATGTTGCCAATCTGGCTCCTTGCTGCCATGATGATTATGATGTACTATTGGAGGTTTTGGGAACCCTGAGCAAATGCTATGTTAGTAATCCTGTTGCCAAAACTTTGGTTTGGATTGAAAATCATGACTGGCACAACTGTTTTTGGATGTCTCCAAGGGGCTCACCCTTACTGGACCCAAAAAAGCTTCAAAACGAACAATTTTACATAATAGATTGAATATGGAAAAAACTCCTGGTCGATGTTGCCAATCTGGCTACTTGCTGCCATGATGACTATGATGTACTATTGGAGGTTTTGGGAACCCTGCGCAAATGCTATGTTCGTAGTCCTGTTGCCAAAACTTTGGGAATCATGACTGGCACAACTGTTTTTGGATATCTTCCTGGGGCTCATCCTTGCTGGACCCAAAAAAGCTTCAAAACCAACAATTTTACATAATAGATTGAATAAGGAAAAAACTCCTGGTCGACTGGTTGATGTTGCCAATCTGGCTACTTGCTGCCATGATGATTATGATGTACTATTGAAGGTTTTGGGAACCCTGCGGAAATGCTATGTTAGTAGTCCTGTTGCCAAAACTTTGGAAATCATGACTGGCACAACTGTTTTTGGATGTCTTCCTGGGGCTCACCCTTGCTGGACCCAAAAAAGCTTCAAAACGAACAATTTTACATAATAGATTGAATATGGAAAAAACTCCTGGTCGATGTTGCCAATCTGGCTACTTGCTGCCATGATGATTATGATGTACTATTGAAGGTTTTGGGAACCCTGCGCAAATGCTATGTTCGTAGTCCTGTTGCCAAAACTTTGGAAATCATGACTGGCACAACTGTTTTTGGATGTCTTCCTCGGGCTCACCCTTGCTGGACCCAAAAAAGCTTCAAAACAAACAATTTTACATAATAGACTGAATATGGAAAAAACTCCTGGTCGATGTTGCCAATCTGGCTCCTTGCTGCCATGATGATTATGATGTACTATTGAAGGTTTTGGGACCCTGCGGAAATGCTATGTTAGTAGTCCTGTTGCCAAAACTTTGGAAATCATGACTGGCACAACTGTTTTTGGATGTCTTCCTGGGGCTCACCCTTGCTGGACCCAAAAAAGCTTCAAAATCAACAATTTTATATAATCGATTGAATAAGGGAAAAAAAACTCCTGGTCAAAGCTGCCAATCTGGCTACTTGCTGCCATGATGATTATGATGTACTATTGGAAGTTTGGGAACCCTGCGCAAATGCTATGTTAGTAGTCGCCTTGGTCTCACAACGTTTCCGCCAACGCGCGCGCGCGCGTTAGCGGAAACGTCTCCTGCCCCGTTGTGTCTTCCCCGTTTTGGAGTCGAAGTCTTCGGGCCTGGCCAACAGGACTACTAACATAGCATTTCCGCAGGGTTCCCAAAACCTTCAATAGTACATCATAATCATCATGGCAGCAAGTAGCCAGATTGGCAACATCAACCAGTCGACCAGGAGTTTTTTCCTTATTCAATCTATTATGTAAAATTGTTGGTTTTGAAGCTTTTTTGGGTCCAGTAAGGGTGAGCCCCAGAAAGGCATCCAAAAACAGTTTTGGTTTGATCTGGTCGGCTGGAGACTCAAAAGAGACAACCTAACATAGCAACCAGGGGTACTTTCATTCTGGATTGATTGATTGATGCGTTCGGTTTCCCATTTTCTAAAACATGTTTTCCGTGGAGTTTGATGCTAACATAGCACTTTCCATTTGGTGGTTCCAAGCTGTGACAAGTCTCCAGACAGCTATGTTAGCTTATTCTGGTACATTTCTTTTACCCACTTCCTGGGGAATGCCAAACATTGGGAGGACGGAAACAGAGGCTATGTTAGCAGGTGTTGGCAGAAATCACCCAAATGATCACTTTCTCCAAATCCCCAGGGTTGACAACGTAGCCAGATGCTATGTTTGTGAGTTGGTGCCAGGGCTAAAAAAAACGCTATGTTAGATTTCACCGGTGTAGATAGATAGATAGATAGATAGATAGATAGATAGATAGATAGATAGATAGATAGATAGATAAAAAGAAAGAAAGATAGATAGATAGATAGATTAGATAGATTAGATAGATTAGATAGATTAGATAGATTAGATTAGATTAGATAGATTAGATAGATAGATTAGATAGATAGGTAGATAGATAGAAAGATAGATGGAAAGGTAGATAAATAGATAGATAAATAGATAGATAGATAGATAGATAGATAGACAGAGAGATAGATAGATAGATAAGATAAAAAGACAGAAAATATAAAGAACAAATGAAATCAGACAGAAAGAAAGAACGATAGATAGATCAATAGATCGACAGATCGCTAGATCGATTGATCGATTGATAGATCGATCGATAGTTAGATTGTTAGATAGGACGGATATAGATAGGATAGATTGGATAGGTAGGATAGAGTGGACAGATAGATAGACAGATAGATGAATATAAAAAATAGATAGATCGATAGATAGATAGATCGATAGGAGAGATATTTTTTTTAATAGATAGAAAGATACATAGGTAAGTTAGATAGATCAATAGAAAAAAGATAAGATAAAATAAGGATAAGATAGATTAGATTTGATAGAAAGAAGTAAAGATAGATAGACAGACAGACAGATAGATAGGATAGATATATATATATATATATTTATATATTTATATATATATATTTATATATAGATGAATGGATGGGTGGGTGGATGGATGGAGAGATAGATAGATAGGTAGATAGATAGATAGAAAGATAGATGTAAAGGTAGATAAATAGATAGATGAATACAACATAAAGATTGATGTATATAGATAGATAGACAGATAGATAGATAGATAGATAGATTAGATAGATTAGATAGATTAGATAGATCAGATAGATAGATAGATAGGTTAGATAGATTAGATAGATTGGATAGATTAGAGAGATTAGACAGATTAGATAGATTAGATAGATTAGATAGATTAGATAGATTAGATAGATTAGATAGATTAGATAGATTAGATAGATTAGATAGATTAGATAGATTAGATAGATTAGTTAGATTAGATAGATTAGGTAGATTAGATAGATTAGATAGATAGATAGATAGAAAGATAGATAGATAGATACATAGATAGATAGATTAGATAGATAGATAGACAGATTAGATATATTAGATAGATTAGATTAGATAGATTAGACAGATTAGATTAGATAGATTAGATAGATAGATAGATAGAAAGATAGATGGAACGGTAGATAAATAGATAGATGAAAGCAACAAAAAGATAGATGTACATAGATAGATAGATAGATAGATTTATAGATAGATAGATAGATAGATAAATATATATGTAGATAGATAGATAGGTTGATAGATAGATAGTTCGATCAGATAGTTTTGATGGATTAGATAGATTAGATAGATAGGATAGACCAGATAGATAAGATAGATAGATAACATAGAAAGAGAGAAAGATAGAAAGAACAAAGGAAATCAGAAAGAAAGAAAGAACGATAGATAGATCGATAGATCGACAGATCGATAGAGATCGATTGATCGATTGATAGATCGATCGATAGTTAGATTGTTAGATAGGACGGATAGATAGGATAGATTGGATAGGTAGGATAGAGTGGATAGATAGATAGACAGATAGATGAATATAAAAACAAATAGATAGATCGATAGATAGATAGATGGATAGGAGAGATTTTTTTTAATAGATAGAAAGATACATAGGTAAGTTAGATAGATCAATAGAAAAAAAGATAAGATAAAATAAGGATAAGATAGATTAGATTTGATAGAAAGAAGTAAAGATAGATAGACAGACAGACAGATAGATAGGATAGAAAGAGATATATATATATAGATGGATGGATGGGTGGGTGGATGGATGGAGAGATAGATAGATAGATAGATAGGTAGATAGATAGATAGATAGATGGAAAGGTAGATAAATAGATTCATGAATACAACAAAAAGATTGATGTAGAAAGATAGATAGACAGATAGATAGATAGATAGATTAGATAGATTAGATAGATTAGATAGATTAGATAGATTAGATAGATCAGATAGATAGATAGATTAGATAGACTAGATAGATTGGATAGATTAGAGAGATTAGACAGATTAGATAGATTAGATAGATTAGATAGATTAGATAGATTAGATAGATTAGATAGATTAGATAGATTAGATAGATTAGATAGATTAGATAGATTAGATAGATTAGATAGATTAGATAGAGATAGATAGATAGATAGATAGAAAGATAGAGATAGATAGATAGATAGATAGATAGATAGATAGATAGATAGATAGATAGCTAGATAGATAGATAGACAGATTAGATATATTAGATAGATTAGATTAGATAGATTAGACAGATTAGATTAGATAGATTAGATAGATAGATAGAAAGATAGATGGAACGGTAGATAAATAGATAGATGAAAGCAACAAAAAGATAGATGTACATAGATAGATAGATAGATAGATAGATAGATAGATAGATAGATAGATAGATTAGATAGATTAGATAGATCAGATAGATAGATAGATTAGATAGATTAGATAGATCAGATAGATAGATAGATTAGATAGATTAGATAGATTGGATAGATTAGAGAGATTAGACAGATTAGATAGATTAGATAGATTAGATAGATTAGATAGATTAGATAGATTAGATAGATTAGATAGATTCGATAGATTAGATAGATTAGATAGATTCGATAGATTAGATAGATTAGATAGATTAGATAGATTAGATAGATTAGATAGATTAGATAGATTAGATAGATTAGATAGATTAGATAGATTAGAT
>CAMXCT020002267.1:10000-20000 GCA_947184155.2 Cladocopium goreaui | reverse complement strand
ACTGTAGATAAGGTAAATTAGATAGATATATAGATAGATAGACAGATAGATAGATAGATAGATAGAAAGATATATAGAAAGAAAAAAAGGAAAAGATAAGGTAAGATAGATAGGTAGATAGATAGATAGATAGATAGGTTAGATAGATTAGATAGATTAGAGTAGATAGATTAGATAGATAGATAGACAGATCGATAGACCGATAGATAGATAAATAGATAGGTAGCTAGATAAATAGATAGATAGATAGATAGACCCACCGACCGGTCGATCGATCAATCGATAAATAGATAGATTTGATAGATAGAAAGATATGTAGATTGGTTAGATAGATAAATAGATAATATAGATTGATCAGGTAGATTAGATAGATAGATTAGACAGACAGACAGACAGACAGACAGATAGATAGATAGATAGATAAATAGATAGATAGATAGATAGACAGAGAGATAGATAGATAGATAGATAGATACATAGATAGATAGACAGATAGATAGATAGATTGACAGACAGATAGATAGATAGACAGATAGATTAGAAAGATAAAAAGATCGATAGATCGATAGATCCATAGATAGATAGATAGATAGGTAGGTAGATAGATAGATATATAGATAGATTAGATCGGTTGTATAGATAGATTAGATTACATTAGATAGGTAAATAGGTTGATGAGATAGATAGATCGATAAATAGAAAGATAGATAGATAGATAAAACGATAGGTAGATAGATAGATAGATAGATAGATAAATGTGTTGTTAAACAGACAGACAAATAGATAGATAGGTTGGTAGGTAGATAGATAGGTAGAAAGATTGAACGGTAGACAGACAGATGAAACAATTGATAGATAGACCGAAAGACAGATAGACAGATAGACAGAAAGACATATAGATAGATAGATTGAAAGGTAGACAGATAGAAAGATACATATATAGATAAATTAGATCGATATATATAGATTGTTCAGAAATTAAATCGATTTGATATTTGGAAAGAAAGAAGGTAGAAAGACTGATAGATAGATTGATTGATATATAGACAGACATACAGATAGATTAGATAGATGTGATAGATTAGGTAGACTAGATAGAGGAGAAAGATTAGACAAATTAGATAGATAGATCGATTGATTTACCATAGACAGATAGAAAAATATAAGAATAGATAGATTATAAAAAATATAGATTGATAAATAAATCCATATATTGGGTAGATAGATAGATCAGAAAGATAGATTAGATTTGATTTGATTAGATTAGATAGGTAGATATATAGATAGATAGTTAGATAGATAGATAGCTAGATAGATAGACGGATAGATGGATAGATAGATAGATAGGTAGATAGATAGATAGGATGGATAGATAGATAGATAGGTAGATAAATAGATAGATAAATAGACAGATAGATAGATAGAACATAGATAGATAGATAGATAGATAGATCGTTAGATAAATAGATAGATAGATAGATTTGATAGATATATTCATAGATAGATAGACAGATAGATAAATCGTTAAAAAATAGGGAGATAGATAGATAGATAAAAAGATAGATAGATAGATAGATAGATAGATAGCTAGATAGATAGTTAGATAGATAGATAGATTAGATAGATAGATAGATAGATTAGATAGATAGATAGATAGATAGTTCGATAGATAGATAGATTGATTTTTCATAGATAGATAGATAGATAGATAGATAGATAGAAGTATTTTTTTATCATAGATAGATCGGTAGAAATATTTTTCTTAGGTAGATAGACAGATAAATAGGATAGACAAGATAGATAGACAGATAGATAGTTCAGATAGGTAGATACGCAGACAGATAGGTCAGATAGGTAGATAGATAGATAGATAGATTAGATAGATAGATAGATAAAAAGATAGATAGATAGATAGATAGATAGAAAAATACATAGATAGATAGATAGATAAAAGGGAGATAGATAGATAGATAGATAAATAGATGAATAGATAGATAGACCAGTTAGATAGATAGATAGGTAGATAGATAGGTAGATAATTAGATAGATTAGATAGATAGATAGATAGATAGATAGATCAGATAGTTAGATAAATAGATAGATAGATACGTAGATAGATCGATAGATAGATAGATAGATACGTAGATAGATCGATAGATAGATAGATCGATAGATCGATAGATGGATAGATAGGTAGATAGATAGGTAGATGATTAAAAAAAGGATAGATAGGTGGATAGATAGATAGATAGATAGATAGTTAGATAGATAGTTAGATAGACAGATAGATAGATAGGTAGATAGATAGGTAGATAAGTAGATAGATAGATAGATTGATAGATAGATAGATTAACTAGGTAGATAGATTAACTAGATAGTTAGATTAATCAGATAGATAGGTTACATAGATATATTAGATAGATAGAGAGATAGATGGATAGATAGATAGATAGAGAGAAAGATAGATAGATGGATAGATAGATAGATAGCTAGCTAGATAGGTAGATAGATAGACAGATAGGTAGACAGATAGATTAGATGGATGGATGGGTGGGTAGATAGATAGATTGATTTGATAGATTGATTTGATAGATAGGTAGATAGATAGATAGATAAATAGAAAGATAGATAGAAGGATAGTTTTCCATGAATTTTGAGACAAACACATAGAATGATAGATAGATTCTTAGATAGATACAAAGATACATAGATAGATATATATATATATATAGATAGATAGATAGATAGATAGATACATAGATAGATAGATAGATAGATAGGTAGATAGATAGATAGATAGGATGGATAGATAGAGAGATAGATAGACGGATAGATGGATAGATAGATAGATAGATTAGATAGATAGATAGATTAGATAGATGAGACAGATGAGATAGATGAGATAGATTAGAAAGATTAGATAGATAGATTAGATAAATTAGATAAATTAGATAGATGGATGGAAAGGTAGATCAATATATGTAGATAGATAGAAAGATAGATAGATAGATAGGTAGATAGGTAGATAGGTAGATAGATAGATAGATCAGATAGATAGATAGAAGGATAGTTTTCCATAAATTTTGAGACAAACACATAGAATGATAGGTAGATTCTTAGATAGATACAAAGACAGATAGATAGATAGATAGATAGAAATCTAGATAGATAATTAGGATGGATAGATAGATGGAAAGACAGATAGATAGATAGATAGATAGGTAGATAGATAGATAGATCAGATAGATAGATAGATTAGATAGATGAGATAGATGAGATAGATGAGATAGATTAGATAGATTAGATTGATTAGATAGATTAGATAGATTAGATAAATTAGTAGATCAATATATGTAGATAGATAGATAGGTAGATAGGTAGATAGGTAGATAGATAGATCAGATAGATAGATAGATAGGTAGATAGATAGATAGATAGATACAACGATAGATAGGTAGATAGATAGATAGCTAGATAGATAGATAAATAGATAGATAGACAGATAGATAGATAGATAGATAGATCAAAAGATAGGGAAATAGATAGATACATAGATGGTTGGATAGATAGATAGGTAGATAGATAGATTAGATAGATAGATAGATAGATAGATAGATAGATAGATAGATAGGTAGATAGATAGATAGATAGATAATTATTTAGATAGATAGATAATTATTTAGATAGAAGTGTATTTTATGATAGAGAGATATGTAGAAAGATTTTTCTTAGGTAGATAGATAAACAAATAAATAGGATAGACAAGATAGATAGACATATAGATAGTTAAGGTAGGTAGATACACAGATAGAAAGGTCAGATAGATAGATAGATAGATAGATAGATAGATAGATAGATAGATTAGATAGATGAAAGATAGATAGATAGATTAGATCGATCGATCGATAGATAGATAGATAGGTAGATCGATAGATAGATAGATAGATAGATAAATAGACAGATAGATAGATAGATTAGATAGATTAGATAGATAGATAGATGGATAGATAGATAGGTAGATAGATAGATAGATAGGTAGATAGGTAGGTAGGTAGATAGGTAGATAGGTAGATGGATAGATAGATAGATAGATAGATAGATAGACACTTAGATAGATAGATAGATAGAAAGGTAGAAGTATAGTAGATAGATATGATGGAAAGATAGATAGATCGATAGATAGATAGATAGATAGATAGATCGATAGATAGCTAGATAGATAGACGGATAGATGGATAGATAGATAGATAGGTAGATAGATAGATAGGATGGATAGATAGATAGATAGGTAGATAAATAGATAGATAAATAGACAGATAGATAGATAGAACATAGATAGATAAGATAGGTAGATAGACAGACAGACAGATAGATAGGATAGATAGACAGATTAGACTAGATTGGATTAGAATAGATTAGATAGATGGATAGACAGACAGACAGACCGGATAGATAGATACATAGACAGGCAGATAGATAGATATCATGGGTTTAAACATAGATAGATTTAGATAGATAGATAGATAGATAGATAGATAGATAGATACGTAGATAGATAGATAGATAGATAGATAGATCGACTGATAAATAGTTGGATAGATAGGTGGATAGATAGATTAGATAGATTAGACGGGTAGATAGATGGATTGATGGTTAGATAGATAGATAGAAAGATAGATAAATAGATAGATTTATAGATAGATAGATAGATAGACAGATAGGTAGACAGATAGATTGGATGGATGGATGGATAGATAGATAGATTCATGTGATAGGTAGATAGATAGATAGATAAAAAGAAAGATAGATAGAAAGATAGTTTGCCATAAATTTTGAGACAAACACATAGAATGATAGATAGATTCTTTGATAGATAGGTAGATAGATAGATAGACAGATAAATAGGATAGACAAGATAGATAGACATATAGATAGCTCAGGTAGGTAGATACACAGATAGAAAGGTCAGATAGGTAGATAGATAGATAGATAGATTGATAGATAGATTTATAGATAGATAGATACATAGATAGAGACATAGATAGACAGATAGATAGATAGATAGATAGATAGACGCATAGATTAGATAGATTAGATAGATTAGATAGACTAGATAGATAGATAGATAGATAGATAGATAAATAGATAGATAGATAGATAGACAGATAGATAGAGAGATAGATAGATAGATAGGTAGATTAGATAGATTAGATAGATTAGATAGATTAGATAGATAGATAGATAGATAGATTTATAGATAGATAGATAGATAAATAGATAAATAGATAGATAGATACAAAGATAGCTTAGATAGATTAGATAGATTAGTTAGATTAGATAGATTAGATAGATTAGATAGATTAGATAGATAGGATAGACCAAATAGATAAGATAGATTAGATAGATTAGATTAGATTAGTTTAGATGAGATTAGATTAGATAGATAGATAGATAGATTAGATAGATTAGATAGATTAGATAGATTAGATAGATTAGATAGATTAGATAGATTAGATAGATTAGATAGATTTGATAGATTTGATAGATTAGATAGATTAGATAGATTAGATGGATTAGATAGATTAATTAGATAGATTAGATAGATTAGATAGATTAGATAGATTAGATAGATTAGATAGATTAGATAGATTCGATAGATCAGATCGATTAGATAGATTAGATAGATTAGATAGATTTTTATAGATTAGATAGATTAGATAGAAAGAAAGAAAGGTAGAAAGAACAAATGACATCAGAAAGAAAGAACGATAGATAGATCGACAGATCGATAGATCGACTGATCGATTGATAGATCGATCGATAGTTAGAATGTTAGATAGGATGGATGGATAGGACAGATTGGATAGGTAGGATAGAGTGGACAGATAGATAGACAGATAGATGAATATAAAAAAAATAGATAGATAGATAGATAGATAGATCGATAGGAGAGATATTTTTTTAATAGATAGAAATATACATAGGTAAGTTAGATAGATCGATAGATAGAAAAGATAAGATAAGGATAAGACAGATTAGATTTGATAGAAAGAAGTGAAGATAGACAGACAGACAGATAGATAGGATAGATAGATAGATATATATATTTAAATATAGATGGATGGATGTGTGGGTGGATGGATGGAGAGATAGATAGATAGGTAGATAGATAGAAAGATAGATGGTAAGGTAGATAAAAGATAGATGAATACAACAAAAAGATTATAGATAGATAGATAGATAGATAGACAGATAGATAGATAGATAGGTAGATAAGATAGATTCGAAAGATTAGATAGATTCGATAGATCCGATAGATTAGATAGATTAGATAGTTTAGATAGATTAGATAGAATTTATAGATTAGATAGATAGATTAGATAGATTAGATAGATTAGATAGATTAGATAGATTAGATAGATTAGATAAATTAGATAGATTAGATAAATTAGGTAGATTAGATAGATTAGATAGATTAGATAGATAGATAGATTAGATAGATTGATTAGATAGATAGATTGATTAGATAGATAGATTAGATAGATTAGATAGATTAGATCGATTAGATAAATTAGATTAGAAAAATTAGATAGATTAGATCGATTAGATCGATTAGATCGATTAGATAAATTAGATAGATTAGAAAAATTAGGTAGATTAGATAGATTAGATAGATAAATAGATAGATAGATAGATCGATCGATAGATAGATAGATAGATTAGATCGATTAGATAGATAACATAGATAGATAGATATATAGCTAGCTAGATGGATAGATAGATAGATAGATAAATAGATAGATAGATCGATAGATAGATCGATAGATAGATCGTTAGATAGATAGATAGATAGATAGATAAATTTATCATAGATAAATTGATAAATAGATAGATCGATAAATAGATGGATTGAGAAATTGACATGCATCTCAGTCTACATAGGAGGTTTTTTCCTGATCTGCGCTTCCTCTTCCGCAGTTGGCATTTTTTGGGGCACATGTTGTCACAGGCGACCAGCGAGGATGACACGGAGGAAGGGGGCAGAGGCTGCTGACAAGGTGGCCGATGACCCTTCAGGCCCTTCCGAAGGTGAAAATGGCTGGTGAACAACACTGTTTCAGTGGATTTGTTTGAGGGAAATTTGATGAAAAAACAATTGAGTCAGAAAATACATTTGTCAAATGTTTACATTATGCTAGAAACTGAAACTTGATTGGGTTTGGACTACACGATTCAGGATTTCAGCCAGTCATTGATTCCCAGATTGGTCCCAAATTCCAATGCCCACCTATCCTGATAACTCTGTCCATGTCATTTTTTTAACGCCATACTAATCATGGTCTAAAGTCTAAAGTCTGTAGAGTCACTTGCAGAGGTCATTTTTTTTTGCGAGGGCAGAAGTACCAACGAATCACTTGACGGGTTATACAAACCTGAAGTAAAAAAAAATATTCGATGGGAGAAACTCTTGCAGAGGCTCCCTCCCACATATGCCACAACATTTTGGCCGCATGACCAGATGCTCTCAAGAAGTCCAAATCCTTCGACAATAGCAACGGCAGTCGAGAAGAAGTAGGCATTTGCACGTGTGCTGGCTGCCATTCATCAGAAGGTTGAGGGATCCTTTGCTGTCTCCATAACTAGGAAATATGAAAGGGATTAAAACAGAGTCAATTCCAGGCGTCACCTGGGCTCAAAGCCAGGAGATACACTTAAAGTTCCTGTGATTCCTACAAAAGTTGCAAAATTATGCCTTTGTTCTTTGCTGCCGTTCGAATCCTCAGTTCTTTGTCCCCGCCTTTGACAGATTTCAAGACTGTCAGGCCGGAACCAATCCAAACGCGAGTCCACCATGCGCACAACGGCCAGTGAACTGAAGGTGCCATGGACAAAAACCCTGCAGTTTCCTTGAGTTGTAGGCGTCTGGTGGCTGCTAGAACTACTCTTTATCTATTACATTTTATTTCTATCTAATTGTATTTATTCTTGTATATATATTTATATATATTCCATTATGCAGTTGAGAAATGCAGACTGGAAATAGAGTGGTGCTTGCAGAAACAACATCCAGTGGTTCACCTTCTTTTGGCTCAAAGCTCTTAGCTTCGGACTCATGGCAATGCGTTGTCGTAAAAATCCACCCAATCGACTACTTGGACATTGAGAAGCCAGAAAGTGATGACATTGATGCTTGGTGATTTGTGACCCTAGCATTTTTTTTGTTTCAATGAGGCATTTTGCATCATTTTCCATCATTTTTCCTTGTCCATTTTCAGACGAGGAGTGTTACGAAGTATTGCACGTCCAAACATATCCCAGTCATGTTTGAGTTTCAAAGCTATTTCAATCTGCCTGTACATGTTCAAATTCCATCAACATATTCTCTTTGTTTCCATACTGCAAAGCACTTCACAGTTTTAGGACCATGAGGATATTTATGATCTCCTCGTTGGTTGCAATCTCTGTGGTGTCTATACGATTCAACGATGGCAGCGATGGGCAACTGAATCTGGACAATGATGTTGTCGATGATGACATTCTCTCTGTCAACGACAAAGTTACGATTCTAGCAGGCAAGTACGCTGGATGCAGCGGTGTTGTCGAAAAGGTCTCTGGTCGAAAGAACAAAGTGAAAGTTCGGAGGAACTGTGGAGATGGACGACGCGGTGATGGCAAATCATGGTGGTACAAGCCCGGACAAGTGGAAGAAATCATCGAAGATGAAGCTACAGGAGCAAAGGAAGAAGATGCACCACAGGAGCAAGGCATTTCACTTGTTGTGAATCTTGATTACATAATTCGGATAGAATGTTGTTAATTCTGTGCTCAGTACTGTACTTTGCAACGCCAATTTTCTGAAGGGACAGCTTGCATTTTTCATCATTTGTAATCGTTCTGAAGCTGGCGGGTATCAAAATGGTGATGATAATCCAATATATTCAATAGGTGGGGGTTTTAGTGGGCAGGACAAATTGCATGGCCATGTTTTTCCCCAAGGAATGCCGAGTTTCACCGGAAGCATTTACTCTGTGACCGATACAAGGATTTGCCCGCCATCAATCCCAGAGCCAAGCCACCGGTACTGGGAGGCCGCCCTGTGGTACGTCGAGGTCAAGAAGTCCTTTTCAAGGCTCTCTTTACGAAAAATCGTCTGCTTTTTTCTTTCTCTCTTCCCACTGCCCACACGATAATTACAGTACTATCTATGTACATAAATGATCATAAATGATCCTGGTTGCAATTTCCTCTACAGAATCAGGGGTGTTGACACCCAAAAGGCCTTTGATTCTGTAGAGCCAGTCTGCACCCCTACTGTGCTACAAAATCAAGGACCATGGGCTGGCAAACGCCCAAAAACCACCCATTTTGGACATTTTTGGACTGTATCCTGATAGGTCCCTGATTCTGTAATGGGGGCCCCAACGTTGCGCAAAAAGTGCACAACACCTTACATTTTGGGAAGGGGATTGATTTTGTAGAAATAAGGCTGGTGACGTCCTAAGGTCTTTGATTTTGTGGTCAAAGCATGCTCATCAATATCATATCTTCAGATCTTGATTCTGTAGTGGTGAGAGATGGTGAGAGGATGTGAGAGGGAATGACCTTGATTCAATACCAGGGGTAGCCTTTGCAGTAGGAAAGGTTTATGTGGCAGCCTATCGTGGCCTTTACAAAATCATACACCAAGGTGTCACCCTCTACAAAATCAAACTCCAAGGGGGAACCACAGATTGGCCTTTACAAAATCAAGGTTCTATTTTATGAGCTCCAGGGTCCTGGGTTTTTGGAATTTTGAAGATGCCCCCGGCATTCCTGAGATTTTTGCCCTAAGAATCTTTAAGGGCCTACTTATCTTGAGAAACCCTCAAGAGTTAATATATACATATATATATATATATACAAACTCGTAGGTTTTCAGAAGGATTTTTGCTTGAGATCTTAGAGCCTGATTCTGTAGAGCAGATGTAGGGGGGCCACTTGTGAAAAGGTGAGACTTTGA
>CAMXCT020002267.1:0-5000 GCA_947184155.2 Cladocopium goreaui | reverse complement strand
CGATTTCTTGTACCTGCAAGCTGGAGAGGCTTCATGGTTGTGTTCCATCAATGTCTCTGAGCAAGACTTATCGCCTCTGATCCTTGAGCTTTGTGCGGGCATGGGAGGGATGGGTATTGGTGCTTCCTTCCTTGGTGGCATGCCTAGCCTTTCCATTGACTCAAATGAATTGGCCTGTTGTCATTTGATGGCAAATTCCCATGGCAAAGTTTTGAAGTTGGATATCAATCAGGCACACAGTGCCAAGATCATTCACCAGGAATTTGGTGGTTCTCCGGGTACCATCACTTTTGGATTCCTTGTCAGCCACTCTCTAGTCAGGGAATGCAATTGGGCAGTCAGGATACTATAGGTTCCAAACGTTTTGGAAAGGTTTCCGCATTATTTTATGTTGAATCCCCAGTCTGCCATGCTTGAGTGCGTATCAGCAGTTGGTGATAACGTTGAAGTGATGGAGGTTATCAACGCTCTTGCAGCCTGTTTGGGTTGCACTGTCCTCACCGTGAAACTGGCTCTTCATGCCCAATGGCCTTGCCGACGGCTTCGGTGGTGGGCCAGGCTCTTCTGATGCCTCATGCCTGGCGCACTTATGGACTTCACCAGTGGCCAGACTCCAGTCCTTATCATCAGGTGGTTGGAGACCTCTTCAAGTGTTGGGGCCAAAGGACTGACTCTGAGGAAACTGATTTGCAATTGTTTGACTTTGAAACTGCAAGCATATCTGAATCCTTCGTTTGGAAGGGACAAAAGAGTGCTGGAGTTTTCTGATGTTGCAAACACCTTTCTCCATTCCTACGGGAATGCCCTCATGAAGTGTCCATGTGAATGCCGTCAATCAGGGTTTAGCCAGCATTCCCTGTTGCAGAAAGGGCTTAGAGGATGTTTTGTGCAGTCAGGGGTGCATCACAATCCCAGATATCTGCATCCGTACTCCGTGGAGTATCCATGTCAACCTCGTGAACATCTGGCTTTGTTAGGCCTCATTGCCTCTCCTTTGTAAATGGTTTGGATGTATGTTCACCTTTGCAACAGCTTTGCACAGGCCAACGACCTTCGCCCAGTTCCTTCTCCTTTGGAATGGTTGAGATCCTACCAGAATGATCTCCTTCGCCAAGTCCAACAGCTTTTTCATATAAATGATCAGGTCCCACAAACGCTGCATCTGCGTGACCCTGACGGGCATGATTTGGCCATCCACTGCCCTATGGCTTGTACGGCGGCTCAACTGCTGGCGGCACACAGAATCTGTTTGGCATGGAATGAAGCTGGCGGCATCTTGATGGACGGAAACCAACTTCCTTTGGGAGCATTTCTCAATCGACTGAGCTCTCCATTCAGGCCGGAACCCCGGCACGACCTGCTCCACCCACAGTCTTTGCGGTTGGCATCACTCATTTGGGTGCCTTCGACATGTGCTTCCTGAACGCCGGCCAGTTCCTGTTTGAAGCACTGCGGAGCTTGGACATTCAGATGGTCAACTTTCTGATGGACATGGAGGGCAAGGTTGATGGAGCAGATTTCAGAGTTTGGAAGACCATGCGCCTCACCACTTTGCAGAACTGGCCTCCGACCATGCCTCTGCGCGCTGCGGGCCAACGGGCACATCACATGGACCCTTCAACCATGCTGCAACTTCATGCAGGACATCAAAAGCCGATTTTGTTTTTACCCAAGGATGCAATGGATCCCTTTCTGCCCCTTCAGCACTGATGTCTGACTTCGTTCGTTCTGGCGACAGGATCATCTGCATCTTTCCAGCCCAAGCTCACTGGGCACTGTTGTGGGGCCAATTGAATGTGAATGTCCTTCGATGGCTTTACTGTGATGGACTCCCAGGCCATGTCGATATGGCAGCCACTGAACTTGCGGCCTGGATCTCTGATGAGCTTTCTCTTGGTTGGGCTTTGGATCCAGGACACCTTTTCCAGCAGTCAGATGACCACGCGTGTGGTACTGTGGCCCTGTTGCACGTCGGCCCGTGATTAATTGGATTTTTTGGACTTCCATCCAGATCCGACGTTGTGGATTTTCATTCATGGCTCTTGCACCGGCCTGCACTTGGACTTCCCCATCTTGACCCCTGGATTTATGGGTCTGGGCCAACTATCATTGACTTACAAGCCCAACTGGCAGCTCTTCTTGCCACGAAAGGTGTCCCTACTGCCTACTGCGAATGCAGCAAAAAGTGTCCGGCTGCCATCAAGAAGCTGGGAGCACCATCAATTGCCAACCCCTGGCACGCCCTTAAAGCTTTGACCAGCAAACCGGGCAACAACTTCCAGTACGTCCTCAGATCTGATTTGATGGACTTTATGGACTCCAAAGCGGCATCAAAACGTGGAGCTCAGATCTCAATGCAGAAGAAAAAGAAGAAGAAGAAGGACAAGAAGCAGAACAAAACACCTTCAGCACCTCCGGTGGCGCCAGATCCTTCCACTATTCAGCTCAATCCAGCTCACTTCATCGACGATGAGCGTGACCAAGTGGAACAAATCCCATTGGCACAGGTTACAGCTGACTCTCGTGGACTTGCTGTTGCTTCTCTCTCAGAGGCCTTGCCGTACCTCCGAGAACCGAAGAACATCTCTTCTGACTTCTGCCCTGGGTTTGATGATCACTGAGGAGATTCCCCACAATCTGAAATCACAAGCCAACGTGGTTTCCATCTGTTTTCCGGCCACTTACTTGCCAACTTCCGATCCTTTGCTGATCAACGACTGTCTTCTCCAACTTGGTGATCATCCCATCTCCAGACAGAAAGTGCAAGACCCAGCCAATAGCATGGACTTAGCCGCCACCAATGTCCTGAAGATCCAGCTGTTCAGAGATGAGCTTGGCTCCATATGGGAGGACGTGATGGACGTGGCCAACTTACCCATACGGCCATACGGCAGTTGTTTCGCTTGGTGCCCCTCTTCAAGTTGTGCACTGCCATTTCTTGCAGCCATCGCTGTGGCCACTACCAGGCGGCAGTTGAGGACAGCATGGATCAGATGATGTTGGATCTGTGGGGTAGGAGATTTCAATCTCTGGAAGGCAAAACACTAAGTTGAACTTTGAGCATTCCGATACTTGGCACTTGCGTCAAAGGGGAGGCTTTTGATGACAAAATATGAGAAGGGCATGCAGGGCATTGTCCAGGATCTCAAACCACCATGTCGAGACAGATTGGATTTACTCCTTCACTCCAAAACATTGGCAGTTCTTGCGGTGGACAATGAAAGTGGCATGTTGCATTTGGATGCTCCATCACCATGTCTGGCTTTTCCCGTTGGACGGTTGATGATATGACCATTGAGCCTCAGATTGTCAATGAAGTGGTGATCCAATTACCCGATGTTTCGACCATTGGACTTGGAGATGTGGTTGAACAGCGTTGTTTCCAATCTGAGACTCAGGCTCTGCATGAAGAGCTGCTCAGCTACTGGACTCCAACTTGGCAAGCGATGTCAACAGTTGAACCATCAACCTGGAATTGGGTGATTGCTTTTTTCCAAGCTCATGTTCCTCAGCTCCAGATGCAGCTTGGTCCCATTTCACCTGACCAATGGTTTGGAGCACTGCGAAAGTACAGAACAAATGCTGCTAGAGGAGTTGACGGCATCTCGCCCAAAGACTTGCTCTCTTTGCCCATGGCTTGGACTTTGAGGTTGTTGGATCTTTTGCATGCAATAGAGCTTGGCCAATCTGACTGGCCTACTGCCATTTTGTACGGTGTTGTCAATGTTTTGGCAAAGGATGAGGGAGCTTCCACAGTTGATCGTTTTCGACCAGTGGTGGTCTTTAGTGTGATTTACCGTACGTGGGCAAGGGTGAGAGCCAAGCAGCTTCTCAGATGGCTCACACCACTGATGGATGTGGAAGCTTTTGGCTTCATGCCAGGCTGTGAACCCTCCCAACCTTGGCTGGTTCTTCAAGCAGAAATAGAAGTAGCACTCCAAACCCATACCTCGCTATGTGGATTGAGTACTGACCTCAATCAGGCCTTTAACTTCATCCCACGTCAGCATTCCTTTGCGTTGGCGGAGCATGTGGGGGTACCATCATTTTTTTTGGTGCCGTGGCAATCCTTCTTGACCAATTGCACCCGTGCATTTCATGTGCGGGGTTGCTTGAGTGCCACTACTACCTCATCTTGCGGTTTGCCTGAAGGAGATGTTATGAGTGTTTATGGCATGACTCAATTGTCATTTTCCATGCTTGGCCTGTATATGCGGGCCTTCAGCCCCTCAGTGCGTGCGATGAGCTTTGTGGATAACCTCAGCCTGCTCTCTTCGGCTCCTGGTTTTCTGGCACATGGTCTTGCGTGCATCATTGAGTTTTCCGGGTGTGGAACATGGCAATCGATGCTGGAAAATCTTACTGCTGGGCACTTTGTGATGACCAACGGAAACAGCTTAACCTTTTACCGTTACCTTTCAAGAGGGTGGAGCATGCTCATGAGCTGGGCAGAGTCCTTTCTTTTACTAGGCGCAGATTCACTGGCCTTCAGCAAAAGACGATTGCTCGACTCCCTAGTCGCTGGCAGAGATTGAACAGTCGTGCACCTCTACGACAAAAGCTTGCAGCAATCCCCTCGGTTTTCTGGGCCGCTGCCCTCCACGGCATCAATGGTTCATGTGTGGGTGAGCATAACCTGGACAGGCTCAGAACCCAGGCGATGAAGCATGGTGGAGTGAATGGACTGCTTAGGTTGTCTCTCTCGACAACTCCTGCGGCTGACCCTGAATGGTGGCGCCTGAAGCACACATTGACTGCTTTCCTTCGGCTCTTGCGAAAGGAACCAAGGCTGTTATCAGAATGGAAAAGCTTCACGTGGAATTTTGATGGATCCCTTTTCAGTGGCCCTTTTTCTCAAATGCTGGTTGTTTTGGGACAGATTGGATGGCATATTAATCCACCCCTTTTTGTATGACCATGACCACTGTCGTTTTAACCGGCTTACCACGGATGATGTGGTGCTGCTGCCAGTGTTGTGGGTTGCATGGCTCCAGTTTGTT
>CAMXCT020002266.1:0-107474 GCA_947184155.2 Cladocopium goreaui | reverse complement strand
TTGACAAGATCTTGAGCACTCCCCGTATCTGCAATCCAGTCAAGTTCAAGGTTGATCGCTCCCTTCACGTCTTCTCTACATTCCGCAGGGGTGGCTTTGATTCCCTTTGGGATACATTCATTGCAACCAAAATCTGTGTCACATAAATAGGCACATGTGCATTCCATTCCCCGAAGACAATTGGAAACAGATCCTGCCAACATGGTACCGGTCAAAGCGGCATCATTCACAGCAAGTTGATCAACTTCAAACTGATGTCCCCACGGAAAGGTAACCTTATCCTTGGTGACTGCGTTTCCAATTGGCCTCAAGTTCCCTCGGACTTTAACATGGGATACGTCCGGCGAATCATCAAAACGGATCGATGGACAAAATACTCTTGGTTGAGGGATACAAAATGCCTGAGACACGGATGCAAGCATGGATGCAACTAGACAAACTGCGGCAGGAGACGGCTTAGATGAACTGGCCCCGGATCCTTTAGACTTCGGGGATTTCGGGCTCTTGGGGCTCTTAGAGCGGCTAGAGCTTCTGGATCCCTTCCTTTTCGGGTTCTTGGGATTCTTCTTTTTGTTTTTGTTTTCGCTACTGGCCGAACGGGCAGGAGTAGCTTGTCTTGGCTTTCCCACTGAACCCTCATGAAGGAATTTGCAATCAGCTCCTCTATCGCAACGTCCCTGTTTCCAAAACTTGCAAATCTTCTTACCTTTCCCCTTTGGTCTGGGAGAACCGGAACGTTCATTTGAGCGACCTCTGGTTTTGCTGGGTTTGCGACTTCTATCACGTGGCTTGGGGACTTCATGCTTGTAAGTACAGTTGTCCTTGCTACAGCCTCCCTTATTCCATGCCACACAATACCCCTTGGGAATGAATCCTGTCTTGCCCTCGACTGCGGGAGCGGAGGGACGACCGGAACCCGAAAGACCTTTGGCAACTCGATCACGATTTGCCTCCAACCTCTCGCGGTCAAGGTGGCGTCGCACGGCAGAAACAAGAAAACTGTAGTTCCGTTTTTCGGTTCCTTCATCAGCTCTATGATACTCATTCATGTCATGTTGGATGGCCTTACAATTCTTCACTTGTTTGTAGAAGAGTGTCTCCAATACACTTACTTCGGGAGTCTGGACGATACCAGCCAACACTTGATCCCAGTTTGAAATGAAAGACTTCAAATTCTCCCCGCGCAATTGGACACTGAACAAATCTTGAAGGGCATAGGTTGCTCCGTGCTTGATGTTGGTACTAAAGTGGTCATGTAACATGAACAACACTTGTCTCCCTCTTACAATCCGTCCAGCGGTGGCTTCAGTCTCCTTGAAGGTATCTACCTTGTGGGCGAAGTCACCAGTGATGATATTGGTGAGTGCAGAAAGTAACTTTGCATCAAGTGTCGCAAACGGCGCAACCTTCCGGAGCGCTTCAAGGGTCTGTTCTTCTTTCCAAGAATCACTAATCCACTTGAAAGCACTGTCGGGATCGGTTGATGCTGCTACAACTGCTTCTCTGGTCTTAATTCTCCAATTGCGATAGGTTTCTGCCAATGGGAATGCTGGGATCTTGATGGTGTCAGCTTCCTTGACCTTGGGTTTGTCATCATGCCATGGATCGATGTAGCCACCTAGAAACTTGATCATTCTTCGCCTGAACTTCTCATCATCATCATCATCGGGATCATCATCACCGTCATCACCGCCGTCAGGAGGATTGGGACCAGCCCTACCTTTTCTGGGCGCCTTACGGTTCCTATCCCCTTCATGTTTATCAATAGGATCAGGTGGTGATGGTGGTCCACCTCCCCCGTTCCCTCCGTTGCCATCTCCTCCATCCCCTGGATCGTCCCCATCAGGCGCATCATCGCCCCCCGGCTCGAAGTGCTCCATTTCATCTGGGCCTAGTTCGGTCGGGGCATATTGATTGGTCGGCGCAGGGGAATTAACATTATCCATGGGATGATTATCTCGGCGACGATTATTGGCCTCTCCTCCCGAAGGGCGTTCCTCAACGGAAGACCTTGCAACATCCGACTCCTTCTTTACTTGTACTGGGACTCGATATGATGGGTCATGATAAATGATTTCAATACCATCCTTTTCATAAGTCTTGGCATCAGGTGAAGTAAAGTTGATCGGCGTTCTTGCAATTGGAGGTCGGGCTACATTGGTCGGAGGTGCTGCGGGTGCAGCCTTGCGGGTCGGTGGAACAAATTCGAAATTTGGGATCTCCGTTGATTCATGGGTTCCGGCTGTCATAGTCATGGCGGCAGTTTCGACAATAGGACTTGGACGAACCTGAGCAAATTGGGAATCGAGCATACTTTGCAGTTTCAGATTGTGCCGCATCTGTACTTGTACCATGTGTTCAAGCTGTGTAATGCGCTCATTCTGAACCCTTCTCTCTTCCTCAGCTGCTCTTCTCAATTCAAGGATCTCTTGCTCCTTACTTGATAGTGATTGACGATGGTTAGCATCAATGACACGTTGGTAGGCCTGAATTTTCTCATTCATTTGAGCTTCTCGGAACCTTACATGTTCGTGCGCCTCATGCTGTAAATTCTCCCTATACTGTGCTCCCATTCTCAATACTTCTTGTTCTTTGGACATCATTGCATCTAAGGCCCTCTGACTTTCAATGCCCTCACGGACTCGCAATGCTTCCACCAATTCCTCAGTCTTTGCCGTGTGGACGGCCTCAGCGTGGGCTTCGGCCTGGGCCAATACTTCACGATGACGGAGTTCGGCCGTTGTTTCCACAAGGCTTGTCACAGCAGGATCATGTGCATGAAGGTGCAAATTCTGCTCGACAAAATTCACTTGAGGATTGTCAACATGAACATTGTGTTGGAACGTATTATGGACATTCATCTGGTTCAATTGGCGAGTCGGTGGCCCACCCTCCCGAGCGGCTTGGGGGACAAAACCACGGTGACTGAATCCCACATGAGAAGGCACAACTGCGTTACTCAAATGTGGAAGGTGGCGTCGTTCCCGTAAGCTTCTGGATTTGTCGGAGCTTGGTGGGGTGCTGATGTCAATAGAGAATGGCAAGTTACTAATAGGTAATGTCCCCGGATTAGCCATGGCTTGGTCAGAGGAGTTAACGCGACCGGTGCCCTCGGTGGTGGAATCCGAGGGGGCAGACATACCTAGAAAGGAAGAAGTTAGCTTACGGCTGATAACCTGTTTGACAGATTAACAAGCCAAAAACAGTCAGCATGTACACGCTTGTTTCTTGAGCCATACATGACGAGTATAAGCAGTGAGACCTATGAAAAACAAAGACTAACTAGAACGTCTCTTCAAATAGAATTGATGGTTCTTGGCTTCATGTGCAGCCTGAGCGCAGTCTGTTGCAAACAGCACATAACTTCCATTCAGCTCTTCTTCTGTTTCTTTCGGTTTGAAGAAACAAAACTGGACACTAGATTCACTAGATGACAGGTTTGGAGCAATCACGTCACATGTGTGACATGTCGCAGGGAATTTCGAAGCAAAAGCAAAGTTGTTTGAAGACGAAACGTGAAGCAACGGCTTTCAACAATTGGACAAAGTGAAGGTGTCTTTTGTGAAAAAACGGGAATTCAATTGGCTGACAGCCGTGTGCCTCATCTCTTGCCGATTCCTGCGGGCTGAAAAAGAGGCGCTATGAAAGCACTCTGACTCAGTTGTCTGTTACAAATTCCATGGCAAAAGTTCATTCGTCGGAAGGTCACCAAGCAGAGCTGAATGGGAACATAGGAATTATTGCTCTATGTTTTGGGGAAGGAGCACTTCAAGTCAGCACATTTTTGGGGACGTCAACTACCCCATCTCCTCGACTGGTTTGATTCCTGGTGGGTCCTGCACCGAACCAAATGGAAACAGCATACGATTGCTCTAAAAATCAAACCTTTAAGTTTGCCTGACGTGCACAAAACGCAAGACGTCTGTGAACTGGGTGCAACGGTTCTTCCCTCTGTATGGTCCTTGTTTGGTGCTGCAACAAGCCGTCCCAAACCGTGCCGCTGACTAGGCTTTTGCGAACAGAAAGATATGGGGCTCACCTTAAGGCACAAATGCGGGACCCAATTGGATTGGCAACAGGCTCTCAAAAAGAAGTAAGTTGCAACTCCACTTGGATCCACTGTCAACTAAGGGTGAGGCAACAAGCCTGGAGACAAGCCACACCGTTACCAAAAGGACCCAGCCTGTCAAGGTGAATTTCTTGTTAGCAGCTTTCTAACAAGCATATGGAAGGCATAAACATAAGCCCAGCACATATAGACATGGCTTGCCTCGTTTCCGTTGCTTTGCTCTCATGGTGGCATTACAGGGTCACTAGTGTAAGGAAGAGTACTTTCAACACCCGCATAATCTAAAGAAGAGTGAATAAGCTGCGCGCATCAAATGCAATCAACGTGACTTGCAAAACTTTGAAGACATTTCAAGTGTTCAAAAGACTGTACAACCTTTGAAAACCATCATCTTTCTTTCGAATGAATGATTGAACAAAAACCATGCCCATTGAGACCAACTCGCGGCGTCGTAAAAGCCAAACACGCTGATCCAGGCAAAATGCTGCTACCGTTTCAATCATTATATAGTAATTAGCTCAAAGCGTGACCGAAAGCATTGCCTTTTCAAAAGCGTAGAACGGAAAAACCTGTCCATTGAGACTAACGTAACTAGCGGTGTCGAAAAAGCCAAAATTGCTAAGCCAGGCAAAGTGCATTGCAAATATGGCAAACAGAATGTTTCACGTGCTTTGGATCTGCTTTGGATTCTTTTTCCATCTTTTTCCACTCACGCATCCTCACATTCCACGCTTTGCACCCCTGCAGCGAGACCCGAGAGTTGACGCAGAAAGGGCGGGATGAGGGCAACGAGATCCTCTTGCTGCAGGAGAAACGTGTCAGCCTTCAAGTCCTGTGTTTCTGTGTAGTTGGAGCCGACTATAGCAAGGAAGGCCACAGGCTGCAATGAGACACTTGCAGAGCGGATGTCCTTCGCTGCTTGCAGCAAGGCTGCCTTTTGTTCATTCTGGGTTTTGGCCTCAGTCACAAAATTGGATTTCACCTGAACAGCCACAAAACTGTTCTCATCTTGGCAGAAGATGACAAAATCAACTGCCTTGCAGTTGGGCGGAGCCATGATCACTAAGAAGGGTTGCTCCTTGCCCTTCTGTTTGCTCAGTTCCACGGCTTTTTCCAAAAATGATGCTAACTTCTCATCTGCATCCTCCTTGCTTTTCATGGCAAGTTCTTCATCCTGCAAGAACGAATCATCAAGGCCGATGTCGCAAATGCTTCGTGCCGTACCCCGTGTCAGAAGTGGTGGCAGCTTCTTGTACTTCCTCACGATCGCAAACATGGCAGCAAAAGCCGCCACAATTTCAGTGAAGTACGAGCTGGCTTGTTTCATGGTCTGGACGTTGCTGCTCTCAATGGCATCGAGTTTGTTTTTATATGCCCTGCCGGCGAAACCCATGAGTTTGGCACATCTCGGTGGCAGGTTCTTGTGAGTTTGCATCTGCGTGAAGAAGCGGGCTGCATGCCACGGAGCAACAGTTGGGAGGTACAAGACTTGCATCCTCCCCTGCGTAAGCGAGTCTATTAGGACACTCCCTTTGTAGGTGGCTTCAGGCATCAGATTCACAATTGTCATCCGAGACAGAAAAGAAGGATCTTCTCGTTCCCATATCTCTAGTAAAGATTCCAGATTGCCCGTGGAAAACATTGGGGGCAAGTTATTAACTTCTTCTGCAAGGTGTGTTGTGGCCCTGGAGACAACTCCAGCTTCAAGACCTTGGGCAAAGTCTCTGATGTATTTCGCCATCTTCTCAATGGCCCGTGCGTAGCCGCCAGTAGCTCCCCAGGCAAGAGAAATGCGGTACTCCAAGATGTCCCTCTTGATACCTTTTGCCTGATTCTGCTGCAGTTCATTGAGCTTGGCAGAAAAAAGGTCGTAGGCTTCAGTACCCAGCACTGTTAAAGTGTGAATGTACACCTCTCGCTGGCTGCCCCTGAACATCTTCACAACTGCTTCGTAGTTGGTGAGACCAGACATCACGACAAAAATTTGGCCTCCCCAAAGGTCCATGGCTCTGCAAAGCTCCTGGCGCACCAAAGCTTCGTCCTTCGACTTCCCAAGCTCGTCAGCCAGGATCACAACGGGACGGTCACCGTACCATCTGCGCAGGATTTCCACAGCTAAATCGATGTCAATCGAGTCAATCTCCCGAGATTTCCATGTTCTTAAGAAGTCACGCCACTCGCACGTTGTCCTGCTCATGTGCCTTGCGGCACCATAAAGAACCCGCAGCGCCAAGTCAGCCTCTGGATTGTCACTGATAATCAAACCCATTCCAGAGTTGTAGGTGAAAGCCGAGACGATTGGTGTCTGGTTTTTGCCATCCAGGTCGTACAGCATGGGAATCTCCTCTCCAAGCACGGCCAGGAAATGGCTCTTGCCTGCTCCAGGTGCCTGCGCCACTAGGATGGCTGGCGAGAAAGCCTTGTCTGACGAACGTTTGCCAAACAATTTGTTTGACCTTTCCAGCAACATCTCCACAATAAGTTGCACTTCCTGCTCACGATCTAGAAGCTGTGCCTTCAAATTGGTCTTTTGCAGGGCCAGTTCCCCGTTGAACGGGCCCCTGCCCAAGTCGACAATGTACGAAGACGCTGAAGAATAAGTGGCCTTTCTGTCATTCAGCGGCACGGCATCGGAAAAAAGCAGCCTTCCAAGAAGCTCAGTGAGAGACTGGAAGCCTGGCACCTGGACCAAGAGAACATCTCCGGTGTTAAGATGTCGTGTTGAGTCTGTTAAGCGTTATTTGACTCTCTGGTTCTTTCAATCCTGTGTACCATCCTTTTGTTTACCTTGTGGGATTCATTCATCTTTTGGAGGCCTACTGAGGGTATTCACTCAAGAAACAGAACTTTTTGAACCATAGAATGTGAAGATATATAAAGTAGTAATCTATTTTTGCATCTTTCGGGAGAACTGTGACCACACTGAAGCTGTGCAGCGAATGGCCTTCTCCTGCTGGGCTTTCACCTTCTCCTCCGCCTCATTCACTTCCTTCTTTGCCTGTTTCACTTTCTCCTCCGCCTTTTCCACCTCCTTCTTCGCCTTTTCGACCTTCGCCTCCGCCTCTTTCACTTCCTCCTTCGCCTCCTTCACCTTCTGCTCATCTCCTGTTTCTTTGGCTTTTTGCCAGTCATCCACGGCCACGTTTACCTGCACTTGGTATCCCATCATATCCCCATTACGGTTGGTTGTTTGAACACCCATTTCTGAACGATAAACCCCCAAGATGTTGGACAAACCCAATCTTCAGCGAATAAACCAGGTCTTTGGAAAGGGACTTCTTCAGCAACTCAGAAGATAATAGTTCATGTAAGGTCTGAATATGGGGTTGGATTCTGGGTTAAAAATATGTTATAGATGATATCTCAATTCTGGGGTGAAAAAGTGGTTGCTTGTTGTAAATTCAATGCAATACACCTTCTGTTGGAAATGGTTTGTGGTTATACCACCCATTTCTTGCAAAATTTGGGACGGTCTATTGTTGGGTTTGCCACGTTAGATACTTGAGTCATTCACTTCCTTCATTGGTTGCACTGGTAGCTGCAAAAATATTGAAAAACCCTGCCAAACTATCCTTCAAACCTCACATTCCATTTTGGTAGACCGGTTCCTCTGTTGGGGCTTTGTGCAGTGCTGTGACAGCTGTGAATTCCATCTGTGACAATCTGATGAGCCTCAGCGGCTGCTTAGACGACCTACATGGGTTGGCGGTTGAACCACCCATCTCCAACAGTACGAAGGTCAATTTTTTTGGATCCTCATTTCAGGCACGAAGGAACTTGTTTATTTATGACATAGTTGTTACAGTTATGTAGTCATATAGATATATAGCCATGTAATATAGATACATAGTCATATAGTCATAGTTATACCAGTAGTGCCGCCCAAGGCGGTGGCGGAAGTTTCAAAAATAGGAAACCTATAGGAGAGGCTGGTTGTTGTGAATCACGAATGGCAGAGCGAATCCACTGATGGACCGACAGGTGGTTGGAGTTGTGTTTTTTGGAGTGGTTGCAATTGTTGCAGCGGTCGCCTCCCCCACAACTGCTGGATGTAGTGTGGTGTAGTGCAGCCGTAGTTGTAGTTGTAGTGTAGTGAAGCTGCAGTTGTAGTGTAGTGTATGTAATTAGTGTAGTGCAGTTTCAGTTGTAGCTGTGATGTGGTGTAATGAGTGTAGTGTAATGTAGTGTAGTGTAGTGTGCTGTAGTGTTGTGTGCTTTAGTGTAGTCTAGTGTAGTGTAGTGTAGTGTAAAGTGGTGTAGTGTAAAGTGGTGTAGTTGTAGTTGTAGCTGTAGCTGTTGCCGTATTCAGTTTAGCGTAGTGTAGTTGACTGTAGTGTAATGTAGTGTATTGTAGTGTAGTGTAATTAGTGTAGTGTAATGTAGTTGTAGCTCTACCTGTATTGTAGTTGTAGTTGTAGTGTAGTGTAATTAGTCTAGCATAGTGTTGTGTAGTGGTAGTTGTAGTTCTAGTTGTAGTTGCAGTTGTAGTTGTAGTCTAGTGTAGTGTACTGCGGAGTAACGTAATTAATGTAGTGTAATGTAAAGTAATGTAGTTGTAGTTGTAGCTGTAGCTGTAGTAGTAGTAATAGTAGTTGTGTAATTAGTGTAGTGTAGTGTAGTGTAGCGTAGTGTAGTGCAGGGTAGGGTAGTGTAGCGTAGCGTAGCGTAGCGTACTGTAGTGTAGTGTAATTAGCGTAGTGTATGCAATTAGTTTGCTGTAGCGTAGTATATTTGTATTCTTAGCTGGAGTGGTAGCGTAGTGTAGCTGTAGTTGTAGTTGCAGTTGTAGTTGTCTATCTATCTATCTATCTATCTATCTATCTACCTATCTATCTCTCTAACTAACTATCTATCTATCTATCCATTTATCCATCTATCTGCAAGTTTGAAAACGAAGCTATCCTGCAACGCTTCCTCCATTTTCGAACGTGACAACATGAAACGCGAAGCAATTCTGCGAGACTTCCTCAACTTTTGAACTTGATAACGTTAAAAACGAAGCAATTCTGCGAGACTTCCTCAATTTTCGAAGTTGGCAACATCAAGAACGAAACAATTCTGCGAGACTTCCTTCAATAATGGAAAGTTGAGTGTAGAGCTGACGGCCTCCTGTCACTGCGTTTTGCCATTTTTTCCAGTCCATATGTCTAAAGTATTGCGCCTGCCACGAAAAAGTGAGGCCAGGTCATACGACGAAGTGTTGCACCTGTCGCACAAAATCATCTTCCCAAAACCGAAGATCTGATGCTCCAAAATCCAACCCCTCTCAGGAAATCAGCACCCTGACCTCCTAACATCTCTGATGAACATGTCTCTTGTACTGCGCCTGCCACGCGAAATGCATCGTGTTTGGAACATGCTACTGTAGAAAACCCTCACGTTTTGCTCACTTTTGACAAGGTGCAGAATCCCTTGCGCCGGCCATGCGGAACGAAATCTGAACGTCCAAAAGTGGTCCGAACATGTGGTGCTTTTAACATTTTGACTTGGAAATGTGCTTCGCGCCACAACCGCGTGCACTTTTTCGACATCTCAACTTCCAAAAATGCTCTGAGCACGGTGTGCTTTGCACATTTGACTTGGAAACGCGCTTCGCGCCACAACGGCGTGCACTTTTGCGACATCTCAACTTCCAAAAATGCTCCGAGCACGGTGTGCTTTGCACATTTGACTTGGAAATGTGCTTCGCGCCACAACGGCGTGCAATTTTTCATCTCTCATCTGGCCAGATGGCTCCGCACCCGCCGCTTTAGCGAGCCTACTTTTCGACCCTCCGGAGCCACAAATCATTGGAAAGCAGTGAATCGCGACTTTTCTACCTTTTCGCGCACCTGCATCTTCTTTCTCCTGACTCTTTCTCTTCTCTGATCTTCTTTCTTCTGCTCTTCTCTTCGCTGACTCTTACCACCTCTGCTTTTCCATCTGTCCATATTGTCGGAAATTTGACTTCTAAACTTTTTTCGATAACCACCAGCTACAGTACATCTTGCGAGTCCACCTGATCTCGTCCCGAACAATCTTGGTCCGCAGCGTCGTTACTTTTCTCCGCATTCCCGGCCGGTTTTAAAAGACAGGTTTCTCGGGCGCAGATTTCGCGCACCCTGTGGCTTGGCTCATGTTAGAGCAAAGCACCAAAATTTCAACGACAAAACTCTGGGGCCGGCCATGGTGTTTTCTTGTTGTAATTGTGGCCCCCGATTTTACCAGAAATGGGTGGGAAAATAAGCATCAAATATGGGGTGGATGGTATTGAGCTTTACCACATAAGTGACTTGTGACTTGAATTTCGCATCCATTTCCGCCAATATCAAATCATGGAAATGAAAATTCGGAGCTGATTCTTTTCTTTGGTGTCTCCCCAAGTCATTCATGTAAAATTGTGGATGATTATTGGAAAATCACCAAAGACTCAAATATGATTATTGGAAAATCACCAAAGATTCATGTGAACATTCATGTAACATATGATTATTGGAAAATCATGCTCATGTGACTCATATGTTTGATTCTTTGGTTCTTTTGGTGCACCTCACAGCTCTCCGCAATCTTCGATGACCACCTGCCGTTGAGGTAACTTGATCCATCCGGTCCCACAGTATAAAAGTGCCAGAAAACATCGAGTTTCAGCTACTTAGCAGCTACTTGTTTTATATGTCCATCATTTTCCATCCATATTTCCATCTCAAGATCTATGAAACTAGCCGTAACTAGCCATCCAGTTGGTGTCCGAGAAATCCAGGGATCCACAGCAGAAAGCTGCCTTCTTTGAAGTCTCACCTGAGGACTGTCCCACCTGGGTCAAGCAGCCGAAATCCTGGGGGCCCAACTTATCATCCAAGAAGAAATTGACAAGTTGGGATGATAGGTTGGAAATTATCCCATAATGTTTGTTTATATATTATAGTATTTATGTTTAATGTATATATACATATAATGAATCGTATAAAGAAGGGGTTCTTGGTCATAATGTTTGTTTAATATGATTTTCATAAGAGGTGTACATAGGAAACTAATGAAAAATGAAAAATCTAAGCTTCCCAGCTGCTTCCATCTTCTTGACCACCTCCTCATAGCCCTCCAAGACTTCCCCAAAGACCACATGTTTCATGTCCAAGTGAGGCGTCTCCTAGGCAGCTTCAGGACACTGTTTTCTTTCTTGGTGGTTTCAATGATGTGTGTCTGTGTGTTATGTGTTTATCCTAAAAATTGGATGATGATCCCAATGGAAGAGAGGATTGAAATTGATCCCAACTAACCATAACTACCCTCTGCTAATTTAACAGTTTGCTATTGAAAATGACTATCTATAGTGCATTTTCCCATTAAAAATGGTGATTTTCCATAGTTATGTTAGTTTACCAGAGGGTAACCAATATCCAATGCAAAACATGTTTTTGATCTCAATGGACCAACCTTTTTGGGAATAGGGGTGGTCTGACCCGACTTGATGCTTTTTGTTGCTGGGATGGAGAACCCACCTACCAACAAGCAAACAGCAGCAGGACTCCTTGACGGTGATGAAGAACCTTGGACAGTTGAACTACGGCGTTGTTTGGGATGGTTGTTTTTTACTCACCCGAAAACTAACATTTTACGCAAAATAAAGATAGAAATATTGGGCCCCATGTTGGCTCAGCTATGTTAAGAATTCATGACCGGGATATATGCAGGGCAGGTACCATGGTCAGGCCTGGTGAATTTAGACAATTTGGACACTTTTTGGGCACTCTTCTTACTAACATAGAACCCCGTACGTTGCCACTGAGGGCGAATCCAAAACTTCCGTGTTAGCCATCGTTGTTTTCCGATGGCGCTTGACACGGAGATGTCAATGGATTTAAGGATCCTAGTATTGTTTTACAACTGCTAAAGGAAAAAATGATCTGTTTGACGTTTTTGGGTTGAATCTGGACTGGCGGCCCTATTTTGTACAGGACATTCAGCTGTTTCAAGGTGCCGTTTAAAGCTTGGGTGCAAGGTGGGTGCCATGTTAGCACCTGAACTGTGTGGGCATTTAGCCAGCCTTTATGCTGTGTTCCTCCATGTTGTTCCCGTTGTGCTACCCCGTTGCGGTTTACTTTGGAAGGTTGTGCGACGAACACGGAACCCAACACATATCGAAAAATAAGTGCCGACACGACCTCTTCTTGGAGGTGTCTTGGTTTCAATTCTTGCCAGCCACTGACCTAACACGGAACCCAAAATGCCTCCCCCCCCGGTTGTAGTACACAACCCAACATGGAAGCCAGCCCGGCTTGTCCTCCCCCACCCCTTATCGGATCCAAAACCCCGCTGTGAATCCCTTAGAGATAAAACATGCCAAATTTATCCAAATGTGATTTCCCTGTTAGCTGCCCGTTCTCCGCGAGCCGTCGCTTGCAACAAGGGTTCGCTCTTTCCTGAGCTTGTTGTATTCGGCTTGCAGCCACAATCCCTAGACCCAACCTCTCCCATATCCAACCCAATCCTGCAAGCCAGAAACCGGAACCCACCAGCTTACATGGAATCCAACACAAAAACCGTGGGTCCCCCGAACACAACCTCATTAGGTGTCCGTTGTCCGCAGGCCGTCGCTTGCAGCGAGGCTTTGAATGTGTATCGCGTCGCGTTGGTTTGCAGCGGACACCAACATGGAACCCAACCGATATAGAAAAATATAAAGTGGCAGCACGATCTCTTGTCACGTGTGTCTTTCTTTTGCTCCTTGTTGCTCTTTCCATCTCTTTCTCAGTTTGCCGATTTTTGTAGGGATGAAGGATCTCCAGGTAGAATCGCGGCAAAACACCCAGGCTTTAACCATTTTCTGTGGTATGTAGGAACAATGCCTTAAAAACCGTTTGGATTCCAAGGTTAGCCTTCAACCCAGCCTTCAAGGTTGCAGATTGATTTGCGGTGACTTTTTCAAATTCCATGTTGGCTGTTTCGGGGTGCAGCATTGGGTTCCGTGTCAGTTTTGGAGTGATTTTATTTAAAAAGTAAGTCGCATTATTTCCTGGGGAACAAAATCCACTCCACACCGTACCATGGTGCCATGTTAGGTGGTTCAGGAGCCTGAAGTTCCACATTTAGAATTCAGGAGTGTAGGTGTTTCTATTGTTTTTTGCTGATGATTTGGATTCACCAAGGTTTCAAAACATACAAACAATTTCCAGTTGTGTGTTCTCGCACCTTGAAACGATGTGTGAATTTTTGGGAGTCATCACCAGTGAAAATTCCCATGCGCCCATTCCGAAAAAGCTGGTGCCAGCCCTGTATTCTGGAGGCTGGATAGGGTGATAAGTGTATATACATGTTGAAGAGTATTATTATAGTATATTATAATATATTATAGTATATCACCTTTATGATCACCTGATAAGTATCCCATGGCTATAGCTATGAAATATTCTGGTTGAAGTTGGGCCATACCCAACTCTCCAGGTCCCAACAGGGTCCCCTCACTGGCTGCCGTTAGTTCCCGGGCCAGCCTCAAGGGCGATCATCCAAATCTACTCGAAATTTGGTGTATTGGTTCCACTCTAAAAATCCTCTGGTAAACTAACAGTTTGCGATTGAAAATGACCATAGAAATAGTGGATTTTCCCATTAAAAATGGTGATTTTCCATAGTTATGTTAAATTACCAGAGGGTAGTTTATCAAGGTACTATCACAGAAAGTGAAGGTAAACACATAAAAACCTGTTTGAAACAAAAAGCACCAAGACTTCTTGAAACTTAAAACTGCTCAAACTGCAGCTGTCATATCACCTGATTTCCTTCATTTCTTTGTTGGTCATCCCAGTCATGACAAAGAGATCTTAGATCTGCACATTCGCCATGGACAGGAGCCCAGGCCTTGTGACGAAAACATGGGAGATGTATGGAGATGGCAGATCTGCTCAAGGAGCAAAGTGAGTAAAGTGAGTGATTTTTTTGCAACGATTTTTCCCGTCTAACATGGACTGAAAACCTCATTTCACTCATGTCATCCATGAATCCAACGGCTAAAGGGCACAGGTCCCAAACTGTCCAAGTTGGAATCCAACTGCCTCGATTTCATCGATTTCATTGATTTCTCAGGTCTCGGCTTGGTATGTTTCACCTTGAAATTTTCATCCGCAAACTTCTCTCCTCACGATTTGCAGACAACAGGAAAAGACACGTGTGGCTCAAAGTTGGTTGGGGGTTGACTGATTTAAATCAGCAGAACAACTAAGGTGTGAGTCAAGAATGGTCAAGATCTATGTACTCCTGAGATTTCGGCCATGATTAAGGTGATTAAGACGTCTGTTATCATCGGGTTATTTAACATAGCCATGGGAAATGGCCCATTTATAGATGGTTTACCTATTAAAAATTGTGATTTTCCATGGCTACAGTATGTTAAATAACCAGATGGTATCAGAATATATTGTTAAGACCTGACTGCTTGGTTCCTCCATGGGAAAATCCAAGTTTTTGACCTCACAAATGATCACAGCAAGCAGCCGTCCATAAATGGATTCTCCACCAGTTCCATTGCCAGCCGTGAAGTCGCCACCCTGGGCCACAATTTTTTGCCATCCCAATGGGGGCGAGCTATCGAAGTGCAACTGGACCAACAACTGACCAACAAAACTCCACCTGCAGCTGCATGCAGTTCCTATGTCCAAATGTCTCATAGGTAAATACCCTCTGGTAATTTAACATAGCTATGGAAAATCACCACGCTATTGATGGGAAAATCCACTATTTCTATGGTGATGTTCCATATTTATGTTAGTTTACCAGAGGGTAACCATCCAGAAAAGTCCTAAAAAACCCACAGAACACAAAACACGACCCAAGAAAAAACACGGCGACACAGGACATCACGTCGGACGCACCTGACACATGAACTTCGGGATAATCCTGTGGAAGCCGCTACCCTGCACGAAGTGATCCAAACACGGGGGCTGGATAAAGGTGGCAAATTGGGATAAGCGGAACCCCAAAAAAAAGATAGAAAAGGTATGAAAAGGTTCAATTTACCATGATCTGCCAAAAATAAAGAAGTGGGAGTTTACTGTTCAATCTTTCTGGAGGGTTGCGATAGTCGGATGATGTTGGAAGGTTGCTGAAAGTCGGATATGATGTACATGATGCTAGTTGTGACCATAGGATATAAGTGACATAAGTGATCCGTATTGGCATCCATGACTATAACCCCCTCCAACACCTTGGATCCCCTTTCACTGGGAAGCTTTCAAACCGCAATACCACGCACATCCACCGCACAGTACACTGACGCCTTATAGTGCAAGGGCTTTCCGGCCTGAGAAAAGTGAGAAGATTGTCTGTTTGACACGGTAAATATGACCTCTTGGGTGTCTCTCGCAGTGTTTTTTTCTTCGCACGGCCGCACAGCTTTTCGCCATTTTGAGCACCAAACAACCCAAACTCTGAGGCCATTCATGGTATTGGTCAAAGTCATCCCCCAAAATATGGATGATCAAAAATTCAAACAAAACAACCAGTTCTGTGGGTCCATCAAAATTTTCAAGAACCAGCAGCAGATGCCTTGCCCTCGCCCTTCTCTCCAGTGCAGAGGGCTCTGAAATTCTCAGCCTTGGAGCAAACATGTTCGCACACAGATCGTTGGATCTCGATGTGGAACATCGTCAAAACACACAGCTCATTTGTTGAGACTAGGTACACACGTTGAAGAAGATAAATTTGGCGACTTGGTGACTTAAAAAGTCAGATTATGCTAGCCAAATGGCCGGACATGGTCCTTACTAAACATACTAAACCATCCAGTCAATGATTTTGAGGAAAAGGCGCTTGGGGATCCTGGGGATCCTGACTGTCTTTGGCACCTGCTTTCCATAAAGGCCCATAAGAATTCGACCAAGCTTCTCACCATCCAGGGAGATCTCCATAAAGACCTGCTTTAAGAGATCTTGGCAGCCTCTCTAAATTTCCCAATCACATTTCGATCATCTGAATATGTCTGAAAATGGGGTATACCCCCAATGAAATAGCCATAAAAAGTAGGGATAATGATCAGCAAAACCATTGGGTCATTGGGTACACGACATTTTCAGACAAACCCATCTGATCCCATCTGAATATCTCTAAATTTCGATCAATGATCACCTGACTATTCTGGTCATCTTCCCCATGCAGCTGATTTTACTGTTCCTGCGGCTCCGGAGCTGCTGGACCTTGTTGGTGATGCTGGTGTCTGGTGGCACATCCTCACACTTCACCAGGTATTCCCATCGATCCCACCTCACAGACACCACGGACACTGCTGGGATCCAAGTGCTTCTCGTTCTATCACTAACAGTTATTAATGGGTAATTCAACTATAAACTATGAGTTATATATACCCTCTGGTAATTTAACAGTTTGCTATTGAACATGGCCATAGAAATAGTGAGTTTTCCCATTAATAGCATGGTGATTTTCCAGAGTTTTCTGTGGCTGTTTACCAGAGGGTATCAAGTGGTGATTACCCAAGTGATCGACACTCTGGCAGAATGACAAATGAAAATGGTGATTACCCCTCTGCTTATTTAACATAGCTATGGAAGCCATCGCCCAACCGAAAATCGAAATAGATGATAACCATCATGATTCACCCATTCAAAATTCTCAAAATGCTGATTTTCCTGTTTTCCAGGTCACCATTCAATTACCAAAGGCGAATCATAAAAGAAGACAGCCATGCCTCAGTGTGATTCTGATTTCACCGCAGAAACAGCAAGAAACGGCGCATCCAAGCGACTTGGACTTCTTCAGCAAGGAAATCACGATGCATCGCGTTCCTTTGCTATCCTCCGGAGACCGCTATGTTGACCCTCTGGTATTCCAACATAGCCATTTTGCTAAGGTAAATCATCTCTAAAGAAATTGCTTTCCATAGCCTATCTTCAACGACACAAGGCTATCATCGTTTTTTCTGCTTCATGTCACGATGTCACGATGTCTGCATCCCCAAGTAGGTCCTTCTCCAACTCCCAATTGGATTCATCTGGATCCACCTCCTTCCAAAGCGTATCATCCTTCGCATCCCAGGCGAATCCATCCCTACCATCCCTACCATCCACGGTAGCTTCTTGGGTTAGTGATCAACCAACTAAGCATCAAAAACCCTGGGGGCTGAAGAATGTTCCACAAAAACCCTGAGGCGCCCGCAATAACCGGCTCTTGCCCTTTCAAACCCACCTGGCCCCGGAGCCCCGGAGCCCTGGGAATGATCAAGGTGCTACCGAAGCTGAAGAAATCAAGCTAATTTGCAGTCCTGATCTGCAAAAGATCATGATTTTGAAACGGCGTTTTCCAGCCTTCAGCGCCTTTTTGGTAATCTTCACCTGATGGCCCCCGAAGGTGGCACTTAATGGTTGCTCCAATCATCGCAATGGGAGACACACAAAAAAATCTCAGGGAAATAAGAAACGATTCGCCCTACGATCATCTTCCACTCTGCTCTTTCTAGGCTGGTTCCCCATGCTATTCTTTGGGTGTCCTGATGCTTGTTTCTTAAAAATCTTCTCATATGGACATCCAAGTGATTAGACCATGACTTGGCGCATAACACCATGGTTTTGGGGATCCCATGACCATGACATCCCATGACACCCATGACATCCCATCGGGCCCATCGGGCGTCCCTACATCACAGTCTTTGGCCTTAACACTGTCCTCAATCGGCACGAAGACCTGCCCCAAGTCATAGCGCCCTTTCGGGGAAAAATTTAACCGTTCCCTTGGCAAAGGTTGATTCCACCAGAAACTATGAAAAAATCAGTAGGAAATGGTTGAAAACCAAACTATTGATTCAACCAAACTAAGGTAACCGTCAAACTATTGGTTGAAAATTGTTGAAACCCGTAGGAAATCATCAATCGACATGAATAGTTGTTCTTACCAACCAGCAATTACAGATGTGTTTCTCTCAATGAAAATTGGTTCTCCGTGCTCAACCTAAACCTCCAAGACCCAGAGATCTTCGACTTGCCATCTTCACCCTCCAAACTAGAAACAGTGAAAACCTCGACAGTAGATGACAGTAGCAATACTGTAGATCAACTGAAATCTCCGTCAAATTCGTCTCAATTGCCATGCATGATCAGAGAGTAATCGCCTTCAAATGAGCCCCCTTCCCATCAAGTCGTAGAGGAAGCGAAAAATCGTGAAAATCTCATCCATCTGTTGACCATCAAACATAAGCAGATGGAAAAACCCAGTACCCAGATTGACCAGCGACCCATCCCAATTCCATCCAATACCATCCAATAGCATCCAATAGCATCCAATAGCACAATCCCATTATAGCAAGATCGCAAAAAATATCGCGCAGTATGAGAAATGATTGGGGAAATGATCAATGGGAATTTCAGGATCCTCAAATGGAGGTACGTTAGTACCATATAAGGCCATATTTTGTGGTGATTTTAGGATCCTGAAATTCCCATTGAAATGGTTGGGTGTTTCATCCCACCATACCAGCTATGACAAAAAAAATCCAGTTCCCATCGCAATTTCATCTCCAGCGCTCCAACGGCCTTGATTTCCTCGCTCTCATCCTCTCCTGAAGACCACTCGTACTTCCCAGCTTGCACTGGCATGGCCTAGCGGAAAGAAACCGGATGCAGACGAAAACAGAGGGGGTTAGGAGTTGGTTTCGATGTTGGGATAGGCTAGGATATATAGGATATTTATATAGGTAATATAGGCTGTAAAGGTATCATGACCATGATAAGCTAGCTTGAAGGTGACTTTTGGTGTCGTTTACGCCCATCAATGAACTTGAGGGATTTCCCATCGATAAGAATATCTCTTCAAAGCTCAAGAAGCTCCAAGAAAATCATCGAAAAATCAATCCCTTCTTGGTTATATCAAGCTATAGACGTTTCGACCACCGACCTGGCTATTCGCTTTCGGCCCTCGACGCGCCGTGGCTTTGAAAAATGGCTTCGCCGCGAAACGCTTGGGATGCGATTTGCCCAGAAAGATATCATCAGCAATAACTTGTCTCAATACAATTCATCAGGGAAAAAAGGAAATAAAAAGGAGACATACTGTGACATACTTGAAAACTTAGAAATAATTGACCCATATTGACCCAAAGAATGGAGATAATGCCAGTTTCATCCAGGTTCTGTTCCTGAGCATGAGGTATTTCTCGGTATTTTTGGTGTAAAATGGTGTAAAAAGCCCTGAAATCAATTGGTGATAGCAAACTCTCCCGGAGCACTGGCACTTTCAGAAAAAACCTGAAAAACCTCATGAATTTGTCTGACAAGACCTTCCAAGGGCAGAAGCCGTAACAGGCACAGGCACGCCGGGCGCGCATTTCTTGCTGTCTCTACAAATTTCACACCTCAAGTGCTGAAACAAAGTGCCTGGCAAACGATTCACATGGCCGCCGGCAAACGATTCAAGCACCTTCAGCCCAAGTCTGGGCCATGAGCAGAGAGAAAATCATCCCTTGAGACCGAAAAATCGAAGCATTCCTCCAAGTTCGTTCATCAAACTGTCAGAGTTGCTCCAAGATTTTGAGTTCTCATAAGTTGTCATGATCAAATGGGAGAACCGGCTTGGGACCCGGGTTTTTGCGGGTATCACCAAGTCATGAAGCAATCTGAAGTAATCTGTGGCCTCGGAAAGAGTTTTGGGCGTCAAACAACGCAGCGGGTCATTGAGGTTGTGGTCATTTGATCTTTCCTCTCCCCAAACTCTTCGGCAGAAGACGCTCAGGCCTAAAATTGAGCGCAGCCTGACCGCGCATAGTGAAGGTGCCAGGAACCATTTGGAATATCCTAAGTCCTGGACCCTTCACTTTTTCATCTTGTTCATTGCGGGATAACGCATGGTTGACGCCATGTTTCATGGCACATGCAGCTTGAGATGGGGTAGGGAAACCATCTGAAGCAGTTTCTGCTGCATTTCTGAGCAGTGACAGTTGCAAAAGGGTGGGTAAAAATTGCATTCACTCTCCAGCTAATAAATTTCCGAAATATGTGTTTCTCCAAAAACTGATGATTTGCAACCAATGACTCATGACCAGCATGACCAGTCATCCAAAGTCATCCAAAGAGGCCAAATGATTTTTGAATCATTCCAATGTACTTCCTTTTTTCGATGGATTCAAGGGAAAATCATGGAAAATCCATAGAGAACACATGGGGTTTTGAACATTGACAGCAGGGGGCTTCCTGTAGATTTTCCCTTTCTGACGAAAATCCAACAGCTGATGCTTCAGGTGACACCGATCTCCATCAAAGCTGTCACTTCTCCGGGAGCTCTTAACCAATTCAACCATAGACTCGGTTCGGGCGATTGCCCGGCCATGGGCCCCACAAAATGGGACTTGAAAAATGGGGAAAAATCACGGTGATTTCCTCAACCAATACTGGTTTCAGCAACCCAAAATATGGATTTAACCTTCAAAAACTTAGGATTAACCTGATTTAACATGATTCTAAACAAGAAAAGTGATATTAACCGATTTGTAGCCCCCAAAATCAGGATGATAAAGGTCACAAGGGACGATTTCTGGGTTGGTCTAGTCAAAAAAATCAAGCCAACGATCAATGGGATGGGTTCAACAAACCCGTGATATTTTGTCGTGATTCATGACCTACCCTCTGGTAAACAGCCACATAACGAACTGGAAAATCACCATTTTTACTGGGCAAATCAACTATTTCTATGGCCATTTTCAATAGCTTTTTGTATGTTTACCAGAGGGTATGGGATGTTTTGGATGTTTAGGACCCATTGAACCCGTGATATTTTGTCGTGATTCATAGGACCTATGGGATGGATTTCTGTTGGATGTTTTGGATGTTTAGGACCCAAGAAATACAGAAATACCTCATCCCAGGTCCTCATCCCAGGTCGCTCCTCCAAGGTCAAGATCCTCTAAGGTCCCCCGCAGACCACATCGCTGTCGCTCACCGTTCGTCGCATCACCGGCGCCTGTGAAATCTCGTCCGGATCGGCCAAGAAGGTGCGGACTTCGATGGTGGGCATAGCTGCGGCCTCAAAAAAAGGTGGTTTATGGTGGTTTCGTGCCAAAAAAGCTGGGGAAATGATGGGAAAATGATGGGAAAATGATGGGGAAAATGATGGGAAAATGGAAGGACTGCTGGTGGCTACGGACTTACTGGAAAACCTGCTGCAAATTTGCCTTCGCGACCGACCTTGTCATTCAAACCCTGGCCATGTTGCTTCTGGTTGACTTTTTCAAAAAGGTCACATCATTGGTGCGCAACAAACGAACAAAACGACTTCATGTTGATTTTCATGTGGAGGTTTCCTAAAATGGGGCGTCCCCAAGTCACCATGGCTTTCAATACTAAAGTCATGGTCATCCATGACTTGGATGATTCGGGTGTATCCCCATGACTCAGGAAACCAATTTTCACGTCAGAATGCCAAGGAACATCCAGTAACTGCAGGGCAGCTGCTCGTTTATCGGATGCCGCAGCCAAAATGGCTTGAGCTGCAGCTGCCGTGTTGGGCCTTTCACAAAGGGCGTTTGTCGAGTGACAGTGCTTGCAGGTGATTGTTGTTTTGGATAGGAAGATTGAAACTGTACCGTCTTTCATCTGGCTAGATTGATGGATTACCTCGCAGACTTTCGGAAAATGTCATGTTTTTTTTTCCAGAGACTGCCACAATCTGAGGCTTTACAATTGATGTAATTATACTACATTGACTACTACCTCATGTCTACAAGATAATATTCATAAACAAATCATAAACATGTATAAACATACATGATCTTATATATCTTATATGACATTATCATAGTAAATACATAGATATATTATATTATGCATATAAATATATATATATATAATCATATATATATATACAGTATATGTAAACAAACGATTCTTTTTGTCAAAGGGCCTCCACCAGGTCCCAATTTTTCCAGCTCCCCACCTGCAACCCATGTCGCAGTCCTGGCAGGATGTCGATTCATTTAGGATGAGTCATCCTGGAGTTCTGGGAATTCCACATTCTATCTACTTCAGGATGATTATATGTATGCATACCTATAATCAGTTGATTGTTAAGCTCTGGATATGTATATATATATACAGAATTAGTGGATTGAGCTCTTTATTTAACCATTGTCATTTCATGTTCGTCTTAAAGTCCACTCGCCTGTCGCAACCCTGAACTATCATCATTCTAGGGTGATATAATCCCTTCGGGTTATTTCATCCCCATCAGTTTCTAATTGACCCGCATCAGTTACCCTCTGACTATTTAACATGGCCATGGAATCCATAGCCCATTTATAGATGATAACCGATAGCCATGATGATTTACCGTAACATGACAGTGATTTTCCAGTTCAACCGTTCAATGACCACCAACACCCACCATGCTTACCATGCTTCCCGGCCCTCGATGACCACATCCCCATGGCCATGTCCTCGCTCTCAGTATGTGCCGTCTCATCATCCACCACATCCACGGCAGGTGGAACACTGCCATCGGTGGACCCCTCGAGATCCTCACCATGGGATTTCTTCACGACGGTGAACTGGGGGCAACTGGGGATGTACCAAGCAGAAGTACTACAGTAGTTTCAAGAATCAAAAAACATCGCCCTTGATGGTTTTCCACACCATAGCTTCAGAGCTGTTACGGATTACGACATGTGATGATCATTCTCATGGGTCATATTCAACCCCATTCAGCGTGCTAGACCTCAGATTGATATCAGAAACAGCCTTGGCCGGCTAGCAACATGGCCCTAGACTCTTTTGATCTCTTTTTGCTTACAGGAAGCCATTCATAAATGGAAAGTTCTTCTTTTCAAGGGGAGGAACATCGGGAGAACGCCAAAAAAACACCAAGAAACACGTCATTTCCAACGGAATCTGCACAGAATAGGTCCTCGGATTTCGGATTTTGGTCCCAAAATTTTCATCGAAACCTCCTGAGCCACTAGAGAGACAATTTCCCATCAGGCCTCCACGGGTGACCTCGATGTGCAGTGGAAACCCATGACCAAGCTATGACAGACTGGGGCCCCTGAATGATACATTCATCCGATTGGTTTTCTGGGGAAAATCGAAACTGGAAACCATAGTTTTTCTAGCATTTATTATAGGGAAAATCCGGTTTCAATTTTCCCGTAGACCAATCCAATGATACATCGTTCGATTGACTCATCTCCAACTCATCTCTTGATAAGAGTTGAAACATGTTATATGAATATAATCTTATTTTCCCAAGAGAATGAGGTGAACGATATGAATTACCAGGAGGTCCTTGGTCTCCATTATTCATACATATTAGGTAATCATCTTTATAAGATTCTGCCCCATTATAAAGTTTCCAATGAGGATGAGCATACCCTTTTTCTTTATTGAGTCTTATTATTCAATGTATTTCTGTCTCCAACGAAGATTTCTCTGAGTTCTCCGGGCGAAGACTCCGCCGATTTCGCTGCAGCTTCAGCATTGGCCTTCATCACCTGAAGCCCAGCCACGCGGAAAGTTCGAGCCTGAAATCACTGATGAACCACTAACATGGGGAATATATCTATACTTGTGAAATGTGAAATATATCGATATATCTTGATATATCTTGTAAAGATTCAGGATTGTGATATGAAGTGATGAAAAATCGGGATGTAAGGTGATGTAAGCATCCGCCATATATACATATATATATATATATCCCACAAAACTTAGAGGTCAATTGGAAAAAATGCTAGGGAAGTTCGGTGGTATTGGGTATGGGTGCCATTAAACATCAGAAATTCACCCAATCAATGAGAACAAAGAAAACCAGCAGAAATGGAGGGGCTTGCTATCAAAAATGGGCACAGGTGGCAGCCACGCGACCGCCAGCGCAGCTTTATACATTGGAGAAGGCTCCAGCCTCAGAAAAATGTCATGGTCGTTACTGGTCGTTGGATCCCGATATCTCCAAAGGTCAAGTTCGCCGCAAAATCTCAGCCCCTGGCATCTCTGGGCTTGAAGGAACGTCTGGCCTCAGATATTTCTTGTGGCTGGGTGACTTTTGTTGATGTTTTTTTTTGAAGCATCTTGAACCACTCATGTTGCAGATCTGCTGATTGTTACTTGTTCCCTCTTGTCCTTGTTTGAATTTCAGAAAAGGCTTACAGACTTGAAATGTTCCAAGTCCTTCCAGGATCCTCCAACAAAAACCTGGCAAGATGATTTGAGTGGATTTGGCCATGCCTTCTTTGGATGAAGATTGCTATGTCCAATTTTGGACCCAAAATCCACCAGCTTGGCCACTGGATTGCCTACCCCTTTGCAAACGCAAGACATTTCTGTCGCAAGTACTTTGACATTGGACAGAAATGTACTCAAAAATAGATGTAAAGGTACCAAAATAAATAACTTAATAGTAACAATAAGTACCAAAATGTCGATGTCCATTTCAATCAAAGAAGGAAAAAAAACGCCAAGTAAAATGTGGGTCTATGGGGGACCCAGTGTCCCAGAGCAACCCTGACACAGCTCCGCCGCTCCGCCCTGAGGATGCAGCTTCTGTGTCACCTGAGGCGTCAGACCCGGCCATCCAAAACGACCCAACAAAATCCGCAGCAGGTGGCCTCATTCCCTTCAGACTTCTGCGTGCCCACTTCGCTAGCCTTTTGGACCTCACAAATAGTGCCCAAAAAAAAAATCGTAAGGAGGTTCTTCAAAGGTCAAGCGATGTTCTAAACCCTGGAATCATGACTTTCTATCATGTTCTCCTGAAAAAACCATGATCCACCTCCTCAAACCATATATCCCACATGAATATCCCGGATGATCTTCCATGATCTTCCCGGCCTTCACCCCCTGCGAAGCAGTTTTAGCTTCGAGGCAGTGGGCGGGGCCTTGGGCGCCTTGGGGGCCTTGGGGGCCTTGGCGGCCGGCCTGAGGCGGACCCCAGGTGAAGTCCATCGGGGCTAAACCGCGAAAAAACCATGGCAAAGTTCTGAATCAATTCTGGGTATAGATAATGATATAGATAATGATATAGGTAATGATAAGTATAGATATTACATGGCTATAGATGGAGAATGATATAGGTAATGATGGGTATAGAACCTTTCCAAAATGCTGATGTAGAATGAATTGAATGATTTTCTGAAGAATATCTGGTGCAACAAGTCTTTAGGAACAAGCGTTTTGGGATTCGCTTGACATTCCGTTGCCTGCCTTGACGGCCTCTGGTGGAGTCGCTTTGGCTTTGCCATTGGAGCCTTAGCGACACTCGTAGAGCTCTCTCTCTCTCGCTTCGTAGAGCTGTTGAGTAGTGAAAAAGATGAGTTTAGTTCAGAGACTGCCAAACCATTACATATACATATATATATACGTATATATCCATGTATCATCATTTACCCAGGGTTGCGTGAAATGGGTGGCTGCACCTGCACCCTTTCTTTCATCAGCGATAAAAGGACGTAAAATCTTATGATCTCTGGATTTTGCTGCTTGTTGATCTTGTTGATCCAGTATTGGCTTCGTATCTGAAGCACTGGCTATTGATCCGGCTCTCACTCGGGACCTGACACAGGACGAAATGAACACGAGATTATAGATTTGCCAACTTTCTCTGTTTTTTAGGTTCTTTTTGCCCAACAAAAACGAGACAAATAGCGATGTAGCGATAACCGTCTTTCAACCTTTCATGCGCCTTGACGGCCTCTGGTGGAGTCGCTTTGGCTTTCGGGCCATTCGGGCCATTCGGGCCAGAGCCTTGGTTCAACGATGGTTCTGATGGCTTTCACCCAATCAATTCGATCATTCTGGTGTTCTTTGTTGGGATATGGTAGCCTCTTATACCATCTGGTTATTTAACATAGCCATGGAAAGATCCACCCATTTTTAATAGGTAAACCATCTATAAATGGGCCATGTCCCATGGCTATGTTAAATAACCAGATGGTACATTTTTTGGGCAAAAGCTCTGTGTCATATCAGTGTCATTCTCAGTGTCTTATCATATTTTGGGGATTCCTAAAATAGGGGTACCCCAAATCATCCATTGATAGATTGTTCTTCCATTATAAACTATAAACCAACCATTTGGGGATACCCCCATTTTAGGAAGCCTCCATTTATCATTCTTCTGACGCGCGGACTATTGACCCGGCTCTCGCTCGTGACCTAGCACGAGAAACATTCTGCTGTAAAGGGTTGATTACTGGAGGCAACAGGATTGTATACAGCCTTGCCATATTGATGCTACATCACTGATACATATCAAGAAATATCAGGGAGACACTATTAGAGCTTGTTTCATGCAAACGATCTCAATACTCAATAATCATCAATAATCTCTCTGTCAAGAATATCAGCCTTGCCATCCTCACCCGCCTTGACAGCCTCTTGCGGAGTCGGTTTGCCTTTGTGACCATTGGAACCTTGGCGTAGAGGCTCTGGTGCGGTCTAAACTCAGGAGGGGCGGTGAGGTTTTGATGCTTTTGGAGGGTGATCGGCATATCATCGCAACATCCCCATCTGTCTAAAATTTGTTTTATCCTCTTTGTGTCTCCTGTCTGAAGCCCTGACCATTGGGACCATTGACCCGATTCTCGCTCGCGACCTGAGAAAACATTGTGGCAACAGTGACAGTGGCACAACAATGGCCCAACAAGTTTGACCACCACCCGTTTCGTTACTCAAGGCAGGATGTCTAACCCGATGTTTAATATGGCCCAAGTCACCATCGGTTTCAATACTTCATTGATTTTTCAGTTGGGTTTTTATTAAACTGGATCCCCATTGGTCAGCATGGCTTTGATCAAAATGTCAAAATTGGAGGATTTTGGGGGTATCCCCATCGACTTCACCCCCAACCCTCGCCTTGATCTCCGAAGTCATTTTGGCTTTGTGGTTGGAGCCTTGGCGCTGACATTTCCGACATTTCTGGCCCTATGGACCCCTAAAGGACCCCTAGATCTTCTCCCAAAAAAAGTATCTCAAACTCATTGGGATGAAAACTCTAGAAAACTCTAGAAAGATCTTCATGATCATCTTGATGCCAACAGGTCGGTGGATGATGACTTCTGAGAATTCATCATGGCAAGTGGACGGATCCACTTGATCCACTTAGCTTCAGACCAACCTGGCTCTCTTTGGTGACCTGGCCATCCCACAGACACGTTGCGAAAACCACCTTCCGCTTATGTCTTGAGGATGTTTCAGGAGGTGTTCGCTTGTGCCTGTTATACCCAAAAGAAATGCCAATCTTCTGGCTATAAAAATATCCCACAGAATCATCGGAATTCCGTTGTTGTCCATATTTTTCCCTTGTTGTATGGCGCAGTAGACTCCCCAGTCGCTCCTTGACAGTCTCTTGCGAAGTTGTTTTGGAACCTTGGCGGGTGATGAAAAGAACCTCAGACTGATGAAAACATTTGGGGATATAACGGGATGTGAACCGGCAACACTTGGGATACAATGCTACAATTGATTTAATCGGGATAGGGATTTTATGTGATATGATAAAATCTGATAAAATTGGGAAGATTGATCCGCATCTTAATAGGTTCAGAGTGGTCGATTTGCCATCTTTACCTCATTCATTTGCCTCATCTAGCGGGAACCTGGCATGCAATGTCTCACACATGTGTTTGGGTGGCATACATTGCATCAACTCGTAATCCGTTTCCTTTCATATTACATACTCCCAAACCATATCCAGGGAAGGGGGTATGTAATATTAACGGAAACCAGGGTTGCTACAATATTACTTTAGTTGCTACATTGTTGTATAAACCCTGCTTTAGTACTGGGTCTGTTCATTTTGGTAAGCCAAGCCAAGCTGCTGCCTCGCGCTTCCCGAGTGACCTGCCCGCCAAATCGCTACAGTTCCACTTCAGAAGTGGCTATATTCCTGCAAAAAAACATGTTACAGGCGTTCCTGTGGAACTGTCGGAGCGTATTATAATGATATGCCAGGGTTAATCCCATAGTTCCCAAACCAGGTATCCTATAATATACATATATACACACACACGTATATACAATGTTATAATATATATATATACCAGGTATCCATTATAATATATATATACCAGGTATCCATTATAATATATATATATACCAGGTATCCATTATAATATATATATATATACCAGGTATCCATTATAATATTATATATATATATCATATATATATATATAATGTTCCCAAATGATGGGCGATTAAAACCATGATACCACCCAGCCTATGCTCCAAGAAAACCTGGAAATTTCCCACCGTGGCTCCGCCTCTCGAGACTCGCGGCGCCGCGTGCTGTTTTCGGCCTGACACATGGGCGTTTCCGCCATGGAAAGTTACCCTCTGGTTATGTCAAAATAGCTATTGAAAATTGCCATTTATAGTGGATTTTCCCATTAAAAATTGTGATTTTCCATAGCTATGTTAGTTTACCAGAGGGTATGGAGTTTCACCGTGAAAAATGAGAAAACGCGGAGTTTCACCGTGAAAAAAGAGGATGGTGAAACTCAGTGTTAATTAACAAGAATATGGCTTTCGGAGTCTCAAAATGATGCCCACAAAACGCCACGATTTTGTATCATTTTGTGGGGTCAACTTGTCACAAATCTGGAAGTTCACCACAGAGAGCTGAATCTGAGCTTTGTCAAAAATCTGGATTCCAACAAACATTGACTCCACTTTCGAGCCACAGAAATGGGCCGATGACAATTTGGACACCACTTTGGCACCACAAATCTGACGACTTCGACAGCTCGAGCCTTTGGAGCCTTTGCGCCAACATTTGTTGCAGCCTTCGCAGTCGATCCAGTGATCCACCCTCTGAATCTCTGGTCATTTCACGTTGTTTGCTATGAAAAATCGCCACTTTCATAGCTAAATTCTCTACAAATGGACCATGGCTTCCATAGCTATGTTGAATCACCGGAAGGTATTTCTGGATTTCTAGCATCAGGTAATGTGAGCAGTTCTTTCCAACACTCACGAGCTCTTTGTTGGAGAGCTATGCTACAGTGCTACAGCTGACATGATAAACTCTTTGGTGCATCTGTTTCGGTAGAATCTTTGTCGCATAACTCATGGATCTTATGGGTTTCTCTGAAACTATGGTACCCCAAATCCATCGGTTCATGAAGTGTATGAAACTATGGTTCCCCATTAAAATCCGGAAAAGAGCTGCGTGCTGAAACAGGCCGAAGCAGTCATGAACCACGTGAAAGTGGCCAAAAAACAAAAGAAATATGATATGTTTGGCACTTTTACCTATCTATGACACTTGCATGCTACTGTCGCAAACATATCCCTGTGCTTATCATGGTTCTACATATTCTGTCAATGTTCTATTTATATCTTGTCAAGGTTCTTGAAATCATTCCATGGTTCTGGGTAAATTATGATGTTTCACTAACCTGAATTAAGGTCATTTGGGGGATGATTGCCCTTACTATCCCTTATTAACCATGATTCCCAGGGTTCGGGAGAACAGTGAGGTCGTGATGAAATTTACCCCGATGGTTATACTGAACCTAGTTAGTTGGGATGATTATTCCCATATATGAAATGGAACATAAAAAATGTTTGAAACCACCAACCAGCTTCGATTCTCAGACAAAGCCAGATGTTTAAAAAAAAAAAAAACGTCACCTCCGGTCCGCATTTCGCTGCGAGTTCCTCCACAGACAGTTCCTTCTTGCCAAGCCTGCCGTTAAGGCTGCCGTGCCAGCTTCGGAAAATAGTTCTTTGGCAAAAAATGACCATCATGATGTCCACAAAAATGTGATTCTGTTATTCTGCTGGGAAAATGCTATCCAATCATTTGCATTAGAAAGTTCTCTGATTCTGTCCACAAAACTTGGTTCAAGACATCCCCATGGAAGGCATCCAAGGCATCCAAGGCACAAGGACTCCAGAAGTTGTGGCACCCAAGTGATAAACTCCGTCATTTTCAAGACCTTCCATGCCATACCCAGCAGCTCACAGACACCATCCACCTGAGAATTTTCGCCGCTTCTGCTAGCGGCTTGTTCTTGAAAAAAAAACATGGCAGAAATTGGAACATCGGTTGGAAAATCGTCATGTTGTTGTTGTTTTTTTTGTGGCCTGTTACTTGGTATAATCTTCCACGTCTTGGTTTTTCGGTAGATCAACAAATTGGCATGATTTCGAAGATGTGGTCAACTGGATGCTCAGGGGAAGCAGAGTGCTTCCACGGTTCCAACCTTTGACCTTTGACCCTTGCCACTAATGAGAGGTGATCACTGGGTTCCTGACGAGGAAGTCAAACACGTCTCCGATGGTCAATAGGACCTGACCAGCATCTCTTTCGGGGAAGCCCGACTGTGTCCATAGCACCAATTTGGATCTTTTATTAAATGTCAATCGTTCATAAGTTCATGATGTGTCATAATTCATCCTCAAACATGTTAGGAAACATGACATATAAATGTCACGATTTTTTGAGAACACGAGTTGCTTCCATTTTTTCCACCTCCAACTGACTCCAACGGCTGAAGTTGTGCCTCCTCATAGAACCTCAACGGCTCCTGCTGAACTCGAATGGCACGATTTCGGTCGCCCTGCACCGAGTTCGGCCAAAAAAAAACAAAAGTGCAAACCACAACAAAAACATGGTAAAATCATAAAATCATAGATAACTATAGATATATAAACTAACTATAGAACACTTAACGCTATCATGCTCCGGGGACCATCTTCGGCCTGCCGCCGCGAAAGTCTCAAGCTGCCCCGGGTTGGCTTCCTGCCAGATGGCTGGGTGCTGGAAATTCGACTTGTGAAGCACCAAATGGGTATGGATCAATACCTATTAATACCATTTTTAGAGGAATGAACATCCATTTACCCTAATATTCAACACTCCATAAATGGTCCCAATTATGTGGAAATTCCCTACTAAACCATGGTTTCTAAGGGGATGTTGCATATTAAGGGGAGGGGATTATATTATACTGTTTGAAACTGTTTGGTCATTAGTTTTTCACTAAACCTGATCCAAGTTGTGCGTGGAGCCCAACTCAGTCCATCCCTTCGACCAAAAAAAAAAACGCTGCGAAAACTGTCCTGCCAAAGTGCCAAATGACGAGTAGCAGGATGCCGGTGAACATCAAAAGTTCCGGCCTCCCATCAACTGGGACAGATGCCAATTGTCCAACGAAGTCTATAGTCTATAGTCATAGAAACTTCTATCAACAGGGAAAAAATAGGGAAATAATAGGGAAAAATATGGAAAAAATAGGGAAATAATAGGGAAATAATAGGAAAATAATAGGGAAAAAATTGGCAAATAATAAGGAAATAATAGGGAAATAAAAGGGAAATAATAGGGACAAAAAAGGAAAAAAATAGGGAAATAATAGGGAAACAATAGGGAAATAATAGGGAAACAATATGGAAGAAATATGGAAAAAATAGGGAAATAATAAGGAAATAATAGGGAACAAATACGGAAAAAATACGGAAAAAATAGGGAAATAATAGGGAAATAATATGGAAATAATAGGGAAATAATAAGGAAAAAATAGGGAAATAATAGGGAAATAATAGGGAAATAATAGGGAAAAAATAGGGAAATAAATAGGGAAATAAATAGGGAAATAAATAGGGAAATAAATAGGGTAATAAATAGGGAAATAAAATAATAAGGAAATAATAGGGAAATAATAAGGAAATAATAGGGAAATAATAGGGAAAAAATAGGGAAATAATAGGGAAATAAATAGGGAAATAAAATAGGGAAATAATAAGGAAATAATAAGGAAATAATAGGGAAAAAATTGGGAAATAATAGGGAAATAATAGGGAAATAAATAGGGAAATAGATAGGGAAATAAATAGGGAAATAAATAGGGAAATAATAGGGAAATAATAGGGAAATAATAGGGAAATAATAGGGAAAAAATTGGCAAATAATAAGGAAATAATAGGGAAATAAAAGGGAAATAATAGGGACAAAAAAGGGAAAAAATAGGGAAATAATAGGGAAATAAATCGGGAAATAAATAGGGAAATAAATAGGGAAATAAATAGGGAAATAAATAGGGAAATAAATCAGGAAATAAATTGGGAAATAAATAGGGAAATAAATAGGGAAATAAATAAGGAAATAAATAGGGAAATAAATAGGGAAATAAATAGGGAAATAAAATAGGGAAATAAAAAGGGAAATAAAATAGGGAAATAAAATATGGAAATAAATATGGAAATAATAGGAAAATAATAGGGAAATAAATAAGGAAATAAAATAGGGAAATAAATAGGGAAATAATCGAAGGAAGTTTGGAAGTCAAACTTCCGACAATATGGAGAGATGAAAAAGCAGTCAGCAGGGAGAAGAGTCAGAAGAGAAAAGATCAGAAGAAAGAAGATGCAGGTGCGCGAAAAGGTAGGAAAGTCGCGAAACACTGTGTTTTTTCGTGGTTTTGTGGCTCCGGAGAGTTGAAAAGTCGGCTCGCTAAAGCGACGGGTGCGGAGACATCTGGGGAGATGAGAGATGAAAAGTTACACGCCGTTGTGGCGCGAAGCACATTTCCAAGTCAAAATGTACAAAACACACCAGGTTCGGACCACTTTTGGAAGTTGAGATGTCGAACAAGTGCACGCCGTTGTGGCGCGAAGCACATTTCGAAGTGAAAATGTACAAAACAAGCTACAACAGTATGCTTAAACCTCTCGAAGATGGAACTTGACCATGAGCTCTCTGATCGAACCTCCGATGCCGATGCCTTTGACAACGACGATGCTACAACTGCGGCGACAGTGGCGACAGTGGCCTTAGAAGCTGCATTGGAACCTGCTGACCCCCCTGATGCTCCACCCTTTGGGTTTGTTGTTGGTGCACCTTTTGCGGCAGCGGCTGACGCCTTTGGCGCAGCCTTAGGATCATGAGAAAATGGACATTCACTTCCTCTATTACAAGTTCCTTTAGGCCAGAAAATGCATGGAACACTTTGTGTATTTGGCTTGGGCTTTGCCTTTGCTTTTGCATCTCCTTTACCAGTGCCTTTTCCTTTGGAATCCGGCTTTGCCGGGGCACTTGGGCCATCTTCTCTTCCTTTGGAAGAACCCTTTGGGTTGGTTGCAGGTTTGGGTTTTGGTTTTGCCTTCGGCTTTGCCTTGGCTGCTGCAGCACTTGCTGTAGCATCCTCATCCTCACCTGCTTGTGCAACAGTACCTTTTGGCTTTGTCTTGGTCTTTGCCTGTGTTTGCAATGCCGTTCTGATTGACTCTTCGTTTTGGTCCTCTTTCATTTCCAACAATGTGGTCTTCAGCTTATTGAAAAGCCAATCCCAACACCTGACGTGAGACGTTTGTTTGGAATCTTTGATTCTGTCAATGTGTCTCTGCATCAGTCTTACTTTCTTTAACCGTGAGTACAACCATGTATAGCGTGTCAACTCTGATGGCTGCAAATCAGGAGGGATTGAATTGAGAACGAACTCAATGCGATCAACAAAAGTGCGAAGGCCTTCATAAGTATATGAACTGATGTCGAGCTCCAACAAGCTTTGCTGTGTCAGATTAGCTCCACGGCTCAAGTCTAAGAAGAATCTCCTGGCTACCATGTTGAGCAAAACCCTTCCTAATGGTGCCCTACCCCGCAACTGCTCTTTCTCAGCATAAGCCTGGAATTGCAAACCCAATTCCCCTCGGAAATGTTTGGGCTCCATCAACTGACTGGCAAGGTATGCATCAAGACGAGGCATTTCCAGAGAAGTCTGTTCAAAGTACTCTACTGAAACATTTGCTGAAAAGGATTCCAGCAACCAAGCCATGATACGATTCTCACCCGTCTTGTCAATTGAGGCGGCTTTGGTAAGAAAGGAGTTGCGCCAACCACGGAACTGTGCGGCATCGTTGGGGAGTGTTGGCACTGACACTGATTGAAGATCTTTTGTTTTATAAATGGACGACTCATCATTGATACTTGCAGAACCTGCACCAACCGACCGAAGACCATCTTGCCTACGAGCTATTGGGCTCCTGCAACCCCACTGCCATCACCTGGATTACTAGGCCATGATGGATCATGAGTACTAGGTGGAGTATTACCCCCCTTTCCTTTGCCTAGGTCCCTAGTAGATCTGGATGATGTGGATGATGATGGAGTTCCTGGCTGTCCTGGCGGCCGAGGTCTCTTCGGCGACATGTTCATGAAATCTAGTGGAACATACCCTGCACATGCGGATTGGTTTGGCGAAACATACGGTGATGTTGCATGGACCGATGCATGAGGGGTAATAAACGGCGACCCTGCTGGAAACTGGCTCTGGCTGACTGGGATGACTGGGGTGGCAATGTTATATTGACTAGGCATGACAAATTGCGATGAACTCTGCATCAAGGATTTCCTTTGTTGGTTATCCTCTTTCAACTGCCGTACCTCATTTCTCAATGTCGAAATGCAATCCATCAAGTCTGATTGATCCGTGCCATTTTGGGGAACGATTGGTGGACTTGATTTATGATGGACTATGGTCAACTGATGTTGCAATGACATGACCATTGCTTGCATTTCTTGAAACCGATCCCTTTGTTCAGCCAATTCATTTTGTTGGGATTCCAACTTCTCAAGCAAAGTCTGGCTGTACTGTTCCGATTGCTGCAATTTCAAACCCAATTCTCCATGTGCTAAGTTTGCCGAATGCTGGATCTTAGAAATCTCTTCTTGGTGCTTCGCATTCAACTGTGCTACATGGGCTGAAGCTTCTGAGTGAATTTGCGATACCCTGTGTTCGGCACCCATCACACTAACCTCTGCAACCCTTTGAGCTTCTTGGGATTGATGATGGTATTGGGCAACCGCATTGTAAGCTTCTGCACGAACTTGGGATTCACGAGCATGTGCAACTGCAGGATTAACACCAACACTCAAAACGTTCAGCTGCTGTTGAGTGCGATGATCATGATAAGTCTGTTCGACATGTTCTGATCTTTGATCAAAATTGTCACCTTCCATTTGAACACCCATGTGTACATCCATGCGATTCATTGAAACAGATTGTGGAAATGATCCTAGTCCCCGATGAGATGCATCCCCGGTGGAACTACCCCGTTGGACACCTGATGGTGGTAATGAGGCACGACTGGAACTGCTAGAAGAGCGACTTGCAGGTTTACCAATCTTCCTAACACTAAGGGCTTTGCTCCTAGATGGTTCATCACAAATCTCGGGTGATGTGGACGAAACCTGAAGGGAAGTCTCGGGACTCTCTGTTCCTGGAACCATGGATGAGGATATCTCACTGATTTGTGGCATGTTATTTGCTCTTTCAAGGTATGAACTCAACTTAGCAAAATGCCGGACCCTAAGAATTGTTTTACAAATCAAAGAGGGTTCCAAACCAAGAAACCAATGTTAATTATTTGTTGATGTGAGGATGCACCCTGGTCAGCGCAAACACTCACTTTATAGCGCTCGATTTTCGAGTTTGCGATGTGATACTTAGGAAGACACTCGGATTCGACAAGCTTAGCAAGGACTCACAAGTGAAAATCCGGTGGAGGATACAAAGGATAAGCAGAATTCCTGGCTCTCTTTGACACGGTACTTGGCACAGACGTCCTGGATCGCGTCCAAAATGTTCTGATACCAGTTCACTCCTGTCACAGCCCTCTGCGTCTTCCAATGCCTTGGAACCTTGATCCCAAAAATTCCCAACTGATTGTTGAACCCCGCAGTCAGGCCCCTCCACTCCTTCACAACGTCTGCACTGCCGTCAAAGTGCACCAAGATGCAAGACTTGTCAGCAATCTCAGTCAAAGCTGAAAACTTGCCTCTTTCCGTGACCCGGTCCTCTGTTGTGATTGTATGTGCCACCAAAGGATGATTGATTGAAGCTACGCCCTTCCTGTAGTATTTAGAACAGCAATAACTGTTGATGACAATCAAGCACCCTGGAAACTGTCACGCAACTGTTGAAGTGAATCCTGAACCTCCGGCAAGATGCGATAAGTGTCAGTCCTTAGAGTCTCCTTTGGAAGTCTCACTGTGTCCAACACCTGGTGCCAATCCACCGAAAAGATCAATTGCTCTGAGTATTTGAACGTTGGAAGATTGCTGATGCGAAATCCCAAGTTCCTCACTTGCTGATGATTCACACGCACACCAGTTGGGGGATTCAAAGGTTCTGGTACCCCAACACCGCCTGTTGTTGCTGCTTGAGCGGCTGAAGTACGACGAACGGATGATGACACACCTGCAGTTGTTTTCGGCTTAGGTTGAAGAACAATTGTAGGCGGTACACTTGAAATTGCTTTCGGCAAAAGAACAGATGAAGATGCACCTGACGAAGATACACGCGATGGTCCTCTCAAACGATCTGGAAGGTCAGGAACAACGGGAACGTATGGCTCTTTCTTGCACAACCTTTCCCTTCTTGATCTTTCCTTCCCGGACCAATCGAAAGATCTCGATGAAGCGTGGTTCAGAGAACGGACACTGAATTTCTGTCTCCGACTCCTCGTCACTGATGGCAACTGTCTCTGCAACAAACGAATCTTCCGAATAGTACCCAGTATTTTCGCCTCGAGAATCAGGAACAGGCTCAAGCCTCGCTAAAAGTGGCTGATCCCTTCGCGGAAGCTGATAGTCCTCAACCCGTTTCAATTGCTCCTCTGCTTGAAGCTTACGGCGTTCCAAGTACAAACTATGCGGATCGTAAGGGTCGCAATCTGGATGTTCAGTTTGGGCTGTCAACACACGGATGAAGTAAGTCAGGAGCTTAAGGCAGGCAAAACGATATCTTCTTTTGAAGCTAACACCTGACCTCTTCTCCTTTCTGATCTTACGAAACCGATTCTGCAACACCTCACGCTCTTCTGAACCAGATCTTGAACGTGCCCTTCTGTCCATGTACAGCAGCACCGCAAATCTTCAAGCAAGAAAGTGGTTGAGCTAAACCTTGTCTCGAACCACAAATGCCGTACAATTGGAAATGGACTTAGGTTCTCACCCTGCAATTGCTTAGCAAAACGGGGAGGTCACAGCAAAATGCCGACTAAGTTCCTCAGATGATATTAGGTCTTTGACTGACAAATCGATGCGATCGGGGTTTGACTGCGAATCAGGGACTCCGATCAATGCAAAGATTCACTAACGATTCGATTGAACTAAGGAGCACAACAAAGCCTACTGCAATGGGCTCAACAAAGTACTTAATATGGAAATTGGTTTCAACAACTGGGAGGATGCACCTTGGTCAGTGCAAACACTCCAGCACGAGTCCTTGTTCGATGGACACGAGCTTGCTGCGATGCACTAATCACCTGAATTGGCAAGCGGCTGGTGCAACTCGATACCGGCAGTTACCAAGGGTCAGGGAGAAGTGTGTTGGTGGATGTCTTGCGAACACAAGGTGTGGCTCAGGACCTATGTGAGTGTAAGATTATCCGGATATATGAACTGAGGCTGTAACCTGTTGAGTACGTATCCCACAACCTCCCAGGATAGTACCCAATGAACTGAAGCACAAAGCTGCTTGTTTTATCTTGAGCCAAAATATTCAGTCGCTTTACAAATTGAAGTACAGCGGTACAAAAGACAAGACACAACATGACAACATGGAGGGATGTACAGTGCTATGTACATGTATATTTTTAACTACTGCACCACAGATAGACAGGTAGACAGGTAGACAGGTAGACAGATAGACAGATAGACAGATAGACGGAAATAAATAGGGAAATAAATAGGGAAATAATTGGGAAAACAATATATATATATGGTAAGTACCTCCAATCAATCGGTTCCTGAAATGGCCAAAGTCTAAAATCCTGGGCTCGTCTGTCCCTTGCCTTCCCAGGCCCACTCCGCTAATGGCTTCACCTTGGAGATTTTTCCGATTCCGAAGCTGCAATGGAAACATCTATGTGATTACATGGGATTATCTATGGGATATGGGATTCTATATACGTATATATAATAATCGGATTATCTATATTCTATGATGTGTATGTTATTGTGTATATAATATATATATGTGTGTGTGTGGTATTATATGTTATTCTGTAGAAAGTTCAGCTTCAGGTGATCTGTTAAGCCATGTTAAACATTGTTAAACCATCAAGAAAGGAAACATAGTTATTCAACATAGATGGCCCATTGATAACCATGATCCCTTCGATTCTTGGAAACCTCCACGGAGATTCCCGACATCTTGAGATCCGCACAGTAGAAGCAAGGGCTTCCATCTACAGTGGTCGCAGAGTGTTTGATCTGCCATGTCGAATCACCAGCAGATGGCTGTTTTTTGTTGCAGGGATCCCAACTTTACCACAAGCTTCAGCAAATCAGCCTAGACATCGAGGAAAAGAAATCTGCACTGGCTTTGGAATCCCATCTGGTCAAATCCAGGTGTTTTTCATGGTGAAATCCCCTATGTTTCCTGGGATCATGTTGATCTCAATGTTTCCCATTAGATCCATTAGTAGAATAAGCCATCTTTGGTTTGAACCTTGCCCTTGTTTTTGTGATCCACTTGCGTAGCAACATGCCAGCTGCACGTGGGTCCGGGAGTTGCCACATTCACAAGCCTCCGGTGTGCATTGGTCATGGGCCTGGCGCGGAAAATGTGACGATTTTTTGTGCCACAAAATCGGGAAATTCATCGAGTAGATCCCCCATAAATATTATCATAAATGATGGTAGGTGCAGGTTTTGAAGGTAGAATCAGTAGAATCCATCTATAAAATTCTATCAATGGGGATCCAAGATCAATGATTGGGTTTACACCAAACTTTGTGAACCGAACAGATGGCTGATGGGAGACATCCGGCTGAACTCTCGGCTTCTTAAGATGGTTGTCATTCATCTGAAGCGTTACCTCTTCCATAATAGAATCGTAGTACAGTGACTATCAAACCTAAAATTAAAGTATAAAAAGTGTAGTTGGATGAGTTGGATGTTTCAAAGTTTTTAAAAAAAAACAACAACTTACTGCCAGTTAGTTCACCAATCTCTGGTTTTTTGTCACTCTGGTTGAAACCCACCTCGGTGCACGCAGGTGGTCGTCGGGGCTCGCATGCGTAGCAACCAAGTCCATCTACTGTGACATTCACCTCGATGCATCGATGTTTTTCGTTGCCCGTCCTAGAAAAGAGACCTGTCTTAGTCCAATGCAAGCTTTATTGATCTATGAAGTCTACATATATATATATATATGTATATATATATATAGATATATGTATATATATATATAATTATATATATATACATATTTGTACGACAGTACAGTGGCAACGGACGAACTTTTGCAGGAACTGCGGGGCCCAATCTGGGCGGTACTTGTGCCTGAAAGGCTGGCAAAGATATCACCTGTGCATGCCATGCCTGACAGAAAGGATGCGCAGTTCAGTCAATGTGCAAACACTGGCAACTGATTTTACAGCACCTCGAAATTTCTTTGACTGAACATTCTTCTAATTAACGCCTATTATATCCGTGCTCTTTACGATCGGATAGGCGCGAACTCAGAGTAGCCGACTCTTCTGTGATGCCGAAGACGCCTTCATTCAATAGCTTTTTCAAGGTTGTGACTTTTCCATGCCTTTTTGTCAAACAGTCCGCAGGCATCTCAAGGTGTTCTACCCACCTTATTTGACCTCGCATCTCTGACAGTTCTTCTCTTAACACCTGAACATCCAGCGCATTTCTCTTGTCTGAACCTCCAGTTGTTTCATGAGCCAGCACATCGTACAACGATTTTGCGTCTACCAGAGCCAGCGCATCTTCCAACTCTTGGGTCTCCACCACCTTGGTGAATGCATTGTAGCCCAACCTCCCAATGTACTTCCTCCACTCTCGTACATGAAATTCAGGCTTCACTAGCTCCATGTAGACAATCATCATCCAAAGGAGATCTCCAACCCCTCTGGCTAAGGATTGGGTTTCTGCTGCAAGTGTGCTGTTAACTGTCCGCTGTAGTTTGCCACTTCTCCAATGCAAAACATTTGTCACTGCTTTGGCTCCCTCCAGCAATGCCTTGTCAAAGGTGATGAGCATATGACCTGCCTGCGTCTTACCATTCTTGGCATTTGCCCAAGACGCATCTGAGATCACACCCCAACGCATTCTGCTCTCCTCTATTGGTTGTATGCGCAAAGCCAGCTTTGAATCGGCTTTGAGCTGCTCCACCACCCGGTTGAGGTCTATCACATCCTCCACCTTCATTGACGACATCAGGCTGCTAAACATTGAAGCTGCAGCTGCAGCATCTGGACGTCCTTCTCTTCCTGCCCAGTTCAATGCGCCGCATACGCTGCGAACTTGTGACCTTTCCTCTTCCGTGATGTCTGCTTTTCTCTCCTTCTTTCTTGCTGCTGACATCTTGATCACCTGCAAACGCTCCTCCACAAATGCCTGCATGTCTATCAAAAACGTTTCTCCTTCTTGTCGCAACCTTCTTCCATTGAAGTCAACGCCCTGTGCGTTGATCTCCTTCAACTTGCCAAACTTGAAACGTTGCTGTAACTGCTGCATCTTCTTCTCGTGCAATTTTCCCCCAAACATCAACAAGTCATCCACCTCAATCGAGATGACCCCTTGCAGTGATGCTTCTTTGGAGGCTGAACTTGGGTCTACATCAAAGTAGAGGTAGGTGCATGGGTCAAGGCTTGACTGACGATAGCCCAGCTCCTTCTGGACAAACTCCGTCAGCGTCTGACGCCAGTTGAGAGGCGCGTCGACCAAACCATAGCATCCCAAAACTACTTCTGCTAACTGCTCCTCATGAAGACCTGGCATGCTCCCATGACTCGACCTACAATACAGCGGCCCTTCACTCCTCAGCAAAGGCTTGCTCTGAGTAAACGCTGCTTTGAGATCGCCCACAACTCCTCTAAACCTTTTGTTGGCAGCCACCTGAAAAATCACCTGCAAATTTGAGGTTGTCACTGTCGGAGAAAAACGTGACAATGACAAAATGTCTGGGTCTTTGTCGCCCCTGAGACAGAATCTGCTCTTCAGCGTCCTCGGGGCACCTGGTCCTTCCCCAGGTTTGTACCTCCTCACCATACGGCTAGGAATAATCCTATTTAACTTCCCAGCGGCTTCCAGCTCCTTTCTCACTCTTCTGGATTCTTCCACGCTCAAAACACGCAAAGCTCCACTCTCCACTATTTTGCTAAATTCTTCTTGATCCTGGACTCTCCACGCTGGCCACTCCTCCGGAGAGATCTCGTGAGGAAACACCTCACCTTCTCCTCGTTTCTTCTTCTGGCTATCTCCTTGTTTTGCCGCCAAAAAGTGTCCATCTACTGAAAACTCTGTCACTCCTCTCCACCATGACAATCGCTCCTCTTTGGCTGTGAACAAGGACCACTCATCTTTCAACTCCTCCTGTGTGCCGTCTGACAACTTTCTGAATGTCTTTCGGCCTTTGCCGAGTGCCCGAAGAGGGACTGGGCTTCCTTCTGCTTGCAATGGATTGAACAGCGCTTTCCTCCAAGCAACATGGTGTCGTTGGAGAACTTCCCTGTGCTGGTCAAACACCCAATAGTCCCTTTGTGGCTTCTCCTCTTGTCCTTCTTTCTCATGCTCTTCCAGGAAAAAGAATTCTGCAAAGTATGGGTCTGCCGTGTTTCGACCCCACTGACCTCTCACTGATCTCCTCAACGCTGCATAATCTCTGGTGGGCACTCCATCAAGACGTTGATTGTGTGCCGCCGCATTGACGGCAGACTCCTCCACTTCTCGATCCAGCTGATCCTCAAAACTGTCTTCTATCGCTGGACCTCCTGGTTCTTCAGTCTCCTCTCGCTGGGGATCTGCTGATTCGGCCGTTGAGCCGACTTCACCCTCGGGCTCTGCTTCCGTCGCGATAGACACTCGCCTAAGCAACTGGGCATTTTCAGCTCTAGGTCGTTGGACCGGGGCATCATCGATGTTGATCTGGATGCGCTGTCGTGGTTGTCCTCTCCGAAGGCCTTCTGCACTGACTGGACTTGGTTGTTCCAAGGCTTGTACCTGTCCAGCCTGTTCTTCTGACGCTTCTGCTGTCTGTTCTACATCAGGCGGTCGCGGCTGACCTGTGATGTCTCGATATCCAGCTCGGTGTGAATTGCGCTTCAACCTCTCCTGCATCTCTTCACACTCCTCTGAAATGATTTCCGCCCCAAGCTTTTCTTCGGTCGTAGCAAGTCGCATCTGCTCTGCCGCGACTCTCCACAACTCTCCCAACATGTTGACCCAGACCACTGAACCCTCTGTTGCAAGCACTTTGCCAGGGCCAACCCACTTCGCCCTGAAATGCCCGACTCGAGGGCCGATCTCATGCCTCAATGCCTTTTGCCTCCTCAATGTTCTGTAAACATAAACCAAATCTCCTGCTTTGTAAGTTGGCATGACCCTGGGGCGAGCTTGCAGCGCTCTCGCTGCCGCCTCCTTGCATGCAAGTTTCATGAAGGCATCCTGTGCAATCCTCCTCATCTCCATCATCTTTTCAAACTCATCCATGCTGCCCTGTGATTGAAGCGCAGGGTCAATCGCCTCGTCGCTCAAAAGGCTGCTTGGCATCCTTGGCCACTGCCCAATCTGACGCTGGGTCGGGCTGTAACCAGACCGGTTCGAAAACCTGTTTTTCGCCGCCTCACATGCATGGAGAAGCTGCTCCAAATCTTCTCTGTTTGTCGGCGGGGTCTCTTCCCTCGCCTTCTCAATCATAGTCTTCATCAAACCACCATGACGCTCAACCTTTCCTTGCTGCCACGGTGCTCTGGCTGCCGCACTGAAGACTATGATCCCTGCTTCTGCACAAACTCGGGAAAAGCCTCCTCTAAATTCTCTGCCCTCATCCACAGTGATATACTGAGGAAGCCCAAATGTTCTTCCCCAAACTCTCCACAGCGTCTTCCAAATATGCATTGGCTCCTTGGAACTCAGAATCTCTACCATCTGGTAATTTGTACCCAAATCCAGCAGATTCAACACCGGAATGGTTTGCCTATTGAGCTCATCTGGTATGAAGAAGACATCCAAGCCCAAGGCCACGCTGGGAGTGTAGCACCTCGGAATGATGGCTGGTCGAGGCGCTTTCGGAAGTGTGGTGCTTGCACAGGTGCTGCAGGAAAACTCTTTTGCAACCCATCTCACTAGCTCTTCACGAACTCTTCCTGCTCTCAAAAACCTCAAAAAGCTTGGCTTCGACGGGTGTCCCAAGTTGACATGCATGCGTCTCAGCTTGGCTTGATCCTCCGGGGTTACTGCAGCTTCAGCTGGAAGAGGCTGCAGTCTTCGCCTCCCTTGAGGTCTTGCTGGTTGGCTCTCAGAAGAAGATTCGTCTGAGGATGACGAATTGGTTGAGGATTCTGAAGAAGAGGATGACGCATCCTCTCCTTTGTCTTCTGATGCCAAAACTACAAGCTCTTGAACCTCTGGTTTCTCCACCACATTCTGCTTCCTCAAATGCCTTCGCAACCCTCTCAACATTGCCCTACACAAGGCAGGCGGATACTCAGCCGCCTTGGCTGCTTTGCCTCCCATGAGGCTCTCGTGGACGTGTCCTCCTGAACACACTCTGCTGAGCTCCTTGGCCACCTCTGCTGAGTTCGTGATGACTGTCGTTGGTTTCTTGTTGAGATCTTGTCCCACTCTCATGCCAAATTGGCACATATCAAAACGGCAAACAAAAACTCCTGGCAACCACTTCAGCTCTTCAATCTCCTCTTCAACCCATGCCTTAGAGCCTCTTGGGTGCTCCAAAACGAAAATCTTGCCTCTCTTGTATTGCCGCTTACACACTTGAGCTGCCGTGCGCAAGTGTTGCAGGCCCTCTCCAACAATCCTCATGACTTTCTCGGTTGGCATCCTGGGAAAATTCAAGGATTGAATCTGACAAAAAGGACCGCATGGTGGACTACAAACTGTGAGCTCAGGATCATCCTCTTCCAACGCACGCCACATTCTCTTCAAATCTTTCTCTGTTCTAAGGTCATACCCTGTCTGCAAGTCTATGGCGTGTCCTGCACGCATCTTTTGCCGTCTTGCCTCTTTGGTGACCCTTGGAGGGCTGAAGACCTCACTGACATCTACCTGCCATGCATGATTTTCCTTCATCTCCTTTTCTGCCGCTCTCAACTTGGTCTTGACCTTTTTCGGTAAAGACGTCTCCTCAACGTCTTCACAAACCTCCTCTAACCATCCTCTTGCAGATCGCGACAGCTTCACAAGGCAGCTTTCATCCTCTGACTGAAGCTCTCCAACCTCAGCCTCATACACACCTTCTTCAAACTCTAACAGCACTTGTTGAACCTGGAAAAATGCCGCTCCTTGTAGCCTCTCTACCTCTGTCTTCACACCTCCACTTCGGCTCAATCGAACCCATGTCGCCTCGGCTTCGATGTTGACCGCGCCTTCTGCTCGGTCTTCTTCACCCGAGCTCTGGCTCCTGCTGTCAAATCTGTCTCCGCCATCGAGACGTCCCATTCCACCTCTGCTGGGACTGGAACTCCGGCTGCTGTGCTCTGATTTGCCCTGCTGATCTCCTGTTGAAGCGCTTCCAGCTGTGCTATCTCCCTCTGATTGTCCAGCTGGTTCTTGGCATACGTATACATCTCGCTGTCGTGATAGCCCTTCGTCTCTTGCTTGTATTGAGACCCCAACGCCATACTGGCGTACTCGGTCATCATCACTTCTCGAATTTCCAGGGCTTCTCGCAGGCTCTGTATCTCCATTCTTTGAGTCTTCTGCTCTGCTTTCATGTGCGTCTTCAACTCTTCGACCAAAAGGCTGTGCTCCTCCTGGTGTTCCTTCCGCATTCTGCAGGACATCTGCTCCATTCCTCTCAGCCTCTCGCACTCCTCCTTGAGTGCAGCCATCTCCTGATTGTTCGCAGGCCCTCTCACCTCGCGAACTGGGCTCGCGCTCTTCTCTTTCTTGACTTTCTCCTTTTTCACCTGCTTTGCAGCCTTTGGGATCATTGGGATCTTCCACCTGCTGTGGCAATCCATGCACACCACCCATGCTGCAAACTGATTTGCCCCATTTGTCAACCTCTCTGCCGTGTGAACGCATTCCTCGGCTTTCTTCGCTGGTGCTACCTTTGGTTTCAATGGGGTCATTTTGTCTGCATGCTTGATGTGCTCGGCGAGCTGCTCTGAAGACATCGGAGACAACCCTCCGATCTCTGAGGCCTGTGGAAGCCACGAGCGCACCAACTCCTCTAATCCAACTAGCTGTTGGAGTTGCACTGCTTTGTCCAAAAGTTGGCGCCAATGCTTCAGAGCTCTCTTCGAATTGTGAGGGATGCCAGGAGCCATTGGTGCATCGGCCGCTGCGGCGCCCGAAGGTGCACGCGTCAGGCGGCGTCGAAGCGCAGCCAAAGGATCCATAGCTGACCGCTGGAAAGGCCGCTGACGAGTTCGGCAGCATCACACGTTGGGCCTCCGTGCTTGGGCCACATGGTTTTCGGAAGTCGCTCTCACTGAAAGGCGAGTTCCCCACTGCTGAAAACTGAAAACCTTGCTCACCAAATTCCAACACTTGCATGGCCACATGTCCACTCGGCAAAACGGTCAAAGGCAAAGTTCTTTGCAACTTCTGAAAATGAATGCACAACGACGTCAAATCGATGATTGCTCCAAGGTCTTTCAACATGCGAACCGGCAAAAGCAAAGGAACTTCACCTTCTACAACTGTTGCCTCTAATATACCTGAAACTCCTCCAATGCCCAAAGGAATCGCTGCTATTCCAATGACTTTTGCTGCACCCCCAACTCCATGTGCACGTGCTTGTTTGTTTGTCCATGCAACTTGAAGACCCTGCTCGGACAGCTGCATTTTCAACCTCTCTAATGCTCCAAGGCCGATCAGGCCATCTTGTGCCGCGGTGTCCACCACCGCAAGTGCTGGGCTGGTAGTTAGGCCCACGAAGTAGGCCGTTGTTTGACCATCACTTGATTTTGGGCAATCTACAAAATCAAAAACCTCTACGCTATTCGAAGCATCTATTGGGCTACTCACTTCAGTGTCTTCACTCTCCTCAAGATTCAATGAATCATGACTCAAAAATCCCGCAACTTCATTTCCATAAAAACTCCGTGCATCTCCCCTACACGAAAACCCAAAACAACACTCAACACTTGGCAAGGATCCAGCACTGGTGCCAGTCGCCACATACCAGCTCTGACTTGGTGCAACGCTGCTTCCACCCTTTGAACTAGCCGTTGAAGTTCCTGCCGACTTCAATGCTGCTGCTGCTGCTGCCATGCGTTGTCGACCTCGCTGATCAGGGCTATTGGCACATTCACGGGCCCAATGACCCACAAGGCCACACCGGCCGCATCTGGTTCGAAGCTTCAATTCTTCGATATGAATCCTTCTCCGGCTGACACCGTCTCCTCGCCCTTTGCCCTTTCCAGATGGGCCCCGAGTTCCACTGCGTCCACCGCCATAGTACTGCCTTCCCTTTTGCTGGGCGCCCAGCGCCTTGCGCACTTCCTGGTATGTCGCAAGCGCTAACTGAGCTTCTTCTTCTTCATAGATTCTATTCAGATCGCCCTCCTCCACCAAGATGTACTGGTCATCCTCAGAAGCGTCCTCATTCTCTTGGACAAAGGTCTCGGCAAGCGGCGAAGGGTCTGCATCATCGTCTCCTTCCATCTGCACAAATGCTCCGGAAGATTTCTTGGGGACGACCTTCTCAAGTCGGCGTAAGCATGAGGTGACTGTCTTCCAGTCAAACTGCCCTTTGTTCCAAGTGCTAAACTGCAAATCCTGAGCCTCTGTGAGTGAGGCATGTCGATATGCCACATAGCCCTTTGCCGCCTCGTCCAAATTCAACCCTTCTTTGGCCAGCACCACGAACGCCCTTTCAACTCTGATCAGGTATTCTTGGATGCTTTCCTTGCTACTGCGTGGAGCTCCATAAACTGCCTTTTCAAAAGCCCTTGGCAAACTCAACTCTAAGTGTGGCTCAAAATGAGACCTCAGAGTTTTCAACAAGTTCTCAACTCCGCTTGTGCATGCAATTTCTTCGAAACTCATGCTATCGGCGACAGACCTGGCTATCCCCGAAAGGCTACGAAGCAGTCGAACCCCTCGCTTGCGCTCTTCACATTCTGTCTCAAACTGCCAAAGCATCACGTTCTTCTCGTACATCGGCAAAAGTGCCGAAGGGTCTGATCCATCCCAACTGGGCGGTGGAGGTTCACGTCCCCCAAAGTGCTGTGGTTCAGCTAGCGCCACTTCCATGGCTCCGCCTACCACTGTACGACAGTACAGTGGCAACGGACGAACTTTTGCAGGAACTGCGGGGCCCAATCTGGGCGGTACTTGTGCCTGAAAGGCTGGCAAAGATATCACCTGTGCATGCCATGCCTGACAGAAAGGATGCGCAGTTCAGTCAATGTGCAAACACTGGCAACTGATTTTACAATATTATACTATCCAATCAAAACTACAATCAACAGTACTCCCATCTGATCTACAGATTCTTATATTGTCAGGAAGCCAATACCACAGCCACAGCCCGAGCTTCGAACCAATTCCCGGAGATGGGAAGAATTTGCACAAATGCAGTCCTCATTGACAGCCTGACCATCGTCCCATCGCCATCCATCGTTAGTGGCTTGGTAACTGGCTATCCTGGGTATCCCATTAATTATCTGGTTGGTGGTAGACCTACCCCTCTGAAAAATATGAAAGTCAGTTGGGAGTATTATTCCCAATATATGAAAAAATAAAAAATGTTCCAAACCACCAACCAGTTATGGCTTTATAGTTGCAATACCAAGAAAAAAAACAGTTTGGGTTAATAACACCCTGTGTCAATCAAGCGACAGGAGTGTTTCGAACGGCTCAGCTGTGGTAAATTGGATGGCGCTTTCAGGGTGCACAGAACTGCAAAGAAACAGATCACAACAAACAGGCAGGCGTTACACAAAGGATGTCGGACACACCGTCATTGATCGGACAGTGTGTGTGATTCCTGAGGGGCTCGGACCGGAAGACTCAGCAAAGGATGCCACTAACCCAAACAGCTCCAGTTTCGGAATCAAGGCACATCCAATGCACTGCAAGAAGGACGGGTTTCCTCGGCGCCAGTGAAGCTCAAAGTGTCCTATGCACTCCATTGACCCAACATAGCAACCATGGATTCCTTAGAGCCCAGTATTGAGGGGATTTTACAGAAGACAGGCGTTGCTGCCATGTTGCAGCATGGATTTAATGCTGCAGGAATTTTATGGTGACTTTTGACTCTGATTCTAACAAGAGCCAATAGAAAGACAGATTTAACTATAATAATTAATCAACAACAATAAAAGGAATCTAAACACAACAAAATAAGATAAAATAAACCAACATGAGTACAAAGTCACACCTTCAAGATCAAGATCTCAGGAAAACAAGGCTTCCCCATCTCTATGATCTCTATGCCCTCTATAAAATCCTGATCTCATTCATGAATGTCACCAAACAAGAAACTTTTCCACAAAATCAGGAGCTATCGACAAACCGTGCATCAAATGTGCTTCAAAGAAGGAGATGGCAGATAAAATGTGGATGAATAGAATAGAACTCATTTAAAAAAATCGGAATAATTCGGATGTTCAATTCTGATGCATCTGATATCAACTCATCCCCAACTCATCCCCACTGCACTGAGTCCCCTGCCGGAAGCTACTGGAACATCTCAGGTGATCCCAGTTGGGGGCGACGGCTGAGCCCACACGCAGTGAAAAAACGTTGCTTTCCCATGGTTTCCCCACATATTTTGGATCTTTTAGTGTTGGATGTTAGGTTGGAATCGTGCACTTTGATGCATTTTGAAACATTTTTGTCACATGGTACTTGGTTTCTTTCAAAAATATCTTAGCTTGAAGCGTTCGACTTTTTTTTACAGGTGCGGTATTGGCGTTCAACCATGCAAATTGAAACAGATGTTTCCTTGTTTGGTACACATCGCCCAAAACACTGGGAGATTACTCAGTTACTCATGACCCACAGAAAGAAAAAAACAACTCACCTTGTGATGTCCTCCTATGATACTTTTTACCCATAGCGTCAAGGACTTCGCTAAGCCAAGTCAGGACGGGGTGAGTTAAAGCTCCCCAGGGTCCGCGCAATTTACAGATGGTTTCTCAAAGTGACGAAAATTTGGTCCTTTGGATCTTTTTGGCGCCAATGAGCTTGTGATTTTGATCCATACACCAAGTTACCAAGTCATTCTTTGCAAGGCCTCCAGATTTATCTGTGACAAGGAAGTGGCTCAAAGAAAAAGACAGCTGCGTAGCTGGTGTGTTTTGCACTTTGAGAAACCAACGGATTCCCCCAGGAAGAATTTCCTGCCAACGCAGTCGTCTGAGCTTTGGCCCTAAAGAGGGACCTTTCCAACTGAAGGACCATAGCTCAGGTCTTCTTCGGCCGCAGCATGCGGCTTTTCCTCGCCTCATCTCAGGGTGAAATCTTGGTCAACTCAAGTGGTAAACCCAATAAAAACGAGCCCGATTAACAATTTTACCATCAAGGGGAATATAAACCATCCCCAAATCGGAAATTTCTGATTGGGTCTACCACATGATATTGCTTGAGGATCTGTTTTGATTGTTTATGATTGGCAAGTGGCATCAGTTTCAAACCCGGAGAATTGGTCAGATTTTGCTTCATTGCTGACACAGATGCCTTTTTTGAGTTCAGCCGCACCCCAAACATCCCCGCATCCCCGAAGCCCAGTGCCTTTGAAGGACTTTCGTCCAAATCCGTAACCGTCTCGGCCAGAATTTCCGCCTCCTTTACCTCAGATGTCTTGGAAAAGAAAGTGAAACCAACAAACCACTTCCATCCACTTCCCATAGCAATCCCATAGCAATCCCATAGCAATCCTTGTCCCCAAACAACGGAGCAACACCGCAAGTTCTCGGTGGTCACCGCTGATCCAAGCGTCCTCAGTGGGTTCAGGTGACCGTGAAGGCAGTGAAGGCATCGTATTCAGCGAGTCTCTTCCACTGGGTGTTGCGGTAGAAGCACCCGAAGAACGAGGCCTGCCAGCGGTGTCGTGAGCTGGAACTAAGATTCAGTGCCTTAGAGATGATACTATTTAACTATATTTAACTCAAAAAAAAACATGGATTCAGGATTTTGGACACAAAATGGGTCCCATTTTCCATATCCTCGTCCAGATCTTGATGGGGCCGATTTTGAAGTGCCAAATTGGTGCTAAATGATCCCCCCACTGGGTGATGTTTTTTCAACGGCAGGAGTCACCCAGTACCCCTGTAGTTCCCATCAAAAAATAGCTGGTAGTAAAAAAAACATCTTCATCCTTTCTATAGGTATTTCAAGATATTTCTTAGGTGATCCATAGCCACAAAAAAGCCACAAAAAAGCCACAAAAAAGCCACTATCAGCTTATCCTTGGCTATCTCCATCTATAGTTTAATAGAGAAAACTATAACCTTAAACTATCACAACTATATACCATTCTCCCCATGAAAATCACCATCTTTGATCCATCCTGAGATCCCCAACTCGCCGAACTGCGGTGGTGGTGGGAGACGACCTTTCTCCATCGCCTTCGTGGACGCCGTTTCGGCCGTTTCGGCCTCGACCTGTCCGACCTGGTGAGGACTTGGAATCCGCAACGGAATCCCTCCGCAACGGAATCCGCAATTCAATTCCACCACATATAGAATATTTGGAAAGACCCAAGAATCCATTTCCAGAGACCCCAGATCAATGACAAAACCTTATGTATGTATATATATATATACTATCTGGTTATGTTAACTAACATAGCCATGGAAAGATCCACCCATTTTTAATAGGTAAACCATCTATTTCTATGGGCCATCTATACCATGGCTATGTTAAATAACCAGAGGGTAACTGAAATAACCAACAAGAAGCAGCATCTGCATGATTTCATTTCGGAGCCACATTGAGATATATGGGCGCCGCTTGGAATCCAAAAACCATTGCAGCAACGTGCAGCAACAACAACAACAACAACAACAACACATTGGGTGGGCTTCAACCTCAACACTACAAAAAATGCAATCAGTTGGCTATGTTTTTTTCGCATCAAACCAGATATTTCTCTGAAATCAGAGGCCATAGCTTCGACCCGTACCCAATTCAGGAATGGCTGATTGAATATCTGTTCAAATCGCTAGGGGTCAAAGTGAGGCATCCAAAAGTCAGATACTTAGTATATAGTCAGACGATATTAGATGGTTACTTAGTAATCCAAGCATTCTGTGGTTTCCCAAACAAAATGTTGACCCAGCTTCGGAATGGACCTTGGTTGGCCGTGCTCGAACAGGGCTTGCGTTCCTGTCCGCGGCATTTACCGGAGATGGTGAAGCTACCAACTTGGATGGTTGTTTGGAGGAATCATCCCACAAGTATCAACAACATCCATCGCTCCCAAAAATATCTGGTTGGTGGTTTCAACCTACCCCTCTGAAAAATGATGGAGTTCGTCAATTGGGATCATGACATTCCCAACTGAATGCAAAAATAAAAAATGTTCCAAACCACCAATCAGAATAGTGTCAAAAACCATCTCAAACAATGCGTCCTTGGTGTGGCACAGCTGCTGGAGTCAGGTTCGAATACCTTCATCAAACTCTCAACATCGATATCACCGCCTGCCGAAAAGCTGAGTTGCCCTGAACATTGGGTACCCGGTCTGGTGAACAGCCACATTAAACGAACTGGAAAGATCCACCATTCTTTTTTGATGGGTAAATCAACTATTTCCACTGGGCCATGTTCAATAGCTAACTGTTGGCAAACTGTAAACGTTTACCAGAGGCTAGCCCCGAAATTCCGATTGTTCAACTGAGGATTTTAACTGATGATCATCTTGCCGAAAAAAATCTACTTTCGGAGGCCAAGTCCCCATGGAAAAATCAGGGAAACACCGTGGGAAGTCCCTAGACCCCATGAGGTGCCTGTCTGGTAGATGAGATTTTCCCAAGGTCGACAGGAAGGCAGTTCCTGTAGGAATTTCCACTTGAAATGTGGAGATCTGAGAAATCTCACCTTTTTCAGATGTTATCAATGCTATTCATTTCTTCAAAACAAAAATTTCTTGGAAAAAAAAAAAAACTATGAATCCATCTGATATATATATATATATATCAACACTTTGTCCCATGAATTTCCGGTCGGAGCCAAAGGGTCGTTCACCAGCTCCGGGTCAAAGATCTCACGTTTTTTCGCCTCTGCGAAGATTTCCTGAGAGGACGGGAATTTTCCGGATTTCTAGAGGTTTAGGGAATTTTCCGGATTTCTGATGAAATGCTGTTCTATCTTTGGGGGATTTCACTGTAAGCACCACGGTGTGTTTGCCATTGTTTTACAAAGATTTTGCAACTTAACCATTGAACTCCAAGGAACTCTCAGCAAGAGCATGAACTCCTGTCCTGATGCGGATGGTCAACATGATCCAACACTCCAACTGCAGTTTCCAAAAATTGCTGGAAAAAATATACATACACTGTAAATGAAGATATCTACATCCATATACCGTGGAAGGGTTAGCAAAATCACTGAACATGTGAGTTTTTTGGGGGGAGTACCATATATATATATATATATGTGTGTGTCTATCAGTCTATATATTTCTGGTTTCCAAACTTCGTCCAGTTGCTTCGTCCAGTTGGTTCGACCTGAGGTAGGCACCATGATTCATATAGCGCAGGTGTGCGAGTTCGTGCAGCAGCACTGCCATCATGGCACCTCTTCCGATGAATTCCTGTGTCCATCACTGGAGACACGGCCAATCTGATCTGGCATCAAGGTTGAAGATATCTCAATGGATTGGTTTAAGGGAAATTTTACAGGAAAACCCCATATTTAATGGGAAAATCTATGGTTTCCTGTAGATTTTCCCTTAAACCAATCCATTGAATATCATCATTAGGTCATCATTAGGTCCTACCATTTGTTTATCTGTTTAAGATTCCAAGATTCCAAGCCAAACATTCCTCAACAAATCCACTGATTCGAGGATTTCGAGGATCTAGAAACTAAGGATAGACTCTATCCCCATTGGATACTCATAGTTCACAACTTCCTGCATCTACAGAATCTGGATCATTCTGGATCAATTACCCTCTGGTAAACAGCCACATAACTATGGAAAATCACCATGCTATTAATGGGTAAATCAACTATAAATGGCCATTTTCAATAGCTATGTTAAATTACCAGAGGGTATCATCATACTTTTTCAAAGATGACTTTCAAACATGACATAATGACATAACAAAGATGATGAGATACTGTTCTATCTGAAAAGCAGCCCAAAAAATGATGATCATATCCCCCATACCCCAGATCATCCTAATCCTTCTCCCCAGTGATTTCGGCCTTCTGCGGATCGCCCTTGACCGGATGCTTTCGCAGGCGCAGGCGCACAGTTGTCAGGTAGCCTCAGGTCCACGAGTCCACGGGATCCAGCTGGCAATTTTTCTGCAGCCAGATGACCTCAACTGTACCTCCAATATATCTGGTTGGTGGTTTCAACCTACCCCTCTGAAAAATGATGGACAACTCGTCAGTTGGGATGAAATGACATTCCCAACTGAATGGAAAGATAAAAAAATGTTCCAAACCACCACCCAGATATATATATATATATACATAGTATATACAGGAAATCATATAGTATCATATAGTATGATATATATATATATATTATACTTTTTCAGGAAAACATCTGGTACTTTCTGGATGCGTTGAAAAGAATGGATGCCTTCACCTGCTTTTTTTCAGAGGGAAAACGGCTTGGATCTCTTCTCCGCAGATATGATATCTCCATCACACATGACGTTGAGGAAATTCAGCTCTGGGTTCATTCTTTGGTAGGACATCAGTTTCACCCAGCCCGAGAATTCTCCTTAAACCTGACCATGAAACCAAGAAAAATTGTACTTTCACCGAGACAAATGGGGATTATCTAAAGCCATGTTCCTATGAGAGGGACAAGCACCAAAAACTAGCAGCTCCCTTAGATGGGTCCACCATCCCACAGAGTTTACTACTTATTCCAATGATTCACAAGTGATCCGATGTTTCAAGAGTCAAATAATGGAGGACTTTAGCCTGCCGTAACTGTAAACCAACCAAAAAATGTGGAAACTCACATCATTTGCACTTCAGTTTTTCCAGGGAAACCATGGGTTTTCCACCATTTTTGGTATGTTTACCCCAATCTCACCACCCCATGGCCACCACCACCCCACTTCTCCCAAGCGTCGTTCCTCGCCGTTCACCACCTTCGGTGCGCGCCGGGCTACACCCGCCTTCCTTTCCTGGCAGTGTTGCCTCGGGGCATCCGACTCCCACGGTTTTTATGGGGGGGTTGGGTGAGTTTATCACCTGAAAATTCAGCATCTGATGATTTAGATGATGTAAATGAGCAAATCAGTAAACATTAGCAAAGTGATGTTGTAAATCAGTAAACTATCGAATTTATGCAAAGCCTGTGGATTTTCCACCATCTCAAAAGGAAAAAAAACAGTTTGTTTGAAATACTGAAATACCCAATTGATCAATTGATTGGTGTGAGAGGGGAGCATTTTCAGCTGGAAAGTTCACTCTTTTTTTGGAGGCCGCCTATGAATCAACCAGGTTGTTTTTCAAACACAGTCCTGATGTAGATCCAGTATCATTGCTATTGTCCTGACGGACCAACCATTGTAGGGATAGGCATGATGCAGAGATCAACGGTAGATCCTTAGCGCACCCAGCATTTGAGGAATTGCAGAGCCGCAATCTGCCGAGTTGCTCAAGCAGAAAATCGTACCTGTCCAAGCAGGCTTGTGCCAGTTCTGAGATCCGTTCCCTTCTGTCAAAAATGGCAACGGGCATCTTTGAGATGCTATCAACTCTTCCATTTTCAGAAGGGAACTTTGATCTACCCTCTAGTAATCAAAGGTGCCAATGGAAAATGCCTCATTTATAGAGGATCTTCCATCTAAAAACCTTCATTTATAGAGGATCCGCAAAATCGCCATGCTGGATTTCCAGCTACCAATAGTCATCAAAGTTCAAACATCGCATCTTGGGGCGTCTCCGGATTTTCCAACGAAAACAACTCCTATCACCTGTTGGTTGCTTCCCCATTACAAAGCCTCTCAACTGTTGGCTGACCATGGTTTCCCACCATCAATTTGTCTGGATCACCATGGTTTCCCACCATCCTTCACCCGCCTGAGGCGAAAGTGTTGACACAAGGGATTCGCCACACTGTGGAGATGTTGGAGAAGCTCCTCCACCTTTTGGCAACTCCTCGGGAAAAAAAAAGTCGGAGACATCTGAAATGGAATGGGATGGTATAAAGGACCTCCACACGTGTGTGAGTATTGATTATGTAGGAGATCACATATTGGGTTTAAAACAATCTCATATCGGATAATCCAATTGATCTTCTAGTATCTTAATAGAATCTTATTGGATTATCTAGATAGATCATCACATTTAAGAGATTCTAACTTATATCATCTGATATTCTCGTATCATCTATAGTCTATAGATTATCTTAATAGTAAAAATTGATTTACCATCTGGTTATATATTTAACATAGCCATGGAAAATCACCATTTTTCATAGGTAAACCATCTATAAATGGGCCATTTCCCATGGCTATGTTAAATAACCAGAGGGTAAGATTTGGCAACCAAAAAAAAAACGGCTTTAGATCCATACTTCAACCAAGCATCTGGAGTGGGATCTCATCACCTCCAACAGCGTTGCAGTGTGTGACGTGTCATGGTATCAGAGTGGTAATATGGGGGAGCCCCTAAAATGGAGGGTACCCCCAAGATTGGTTGCTTTATAATGGAAAACCCATCTACAAATGGATAATTTAGAGGTATCCCCATTTCAGGACATCCCCATAGCCAGGAAGAATGCTGTGAACGGATCAACCATTTGCCACCCAACTTCTGAAAAAAAAAACAGGTGAAAAACTCAGTTTCGATACTTCAAGGTACCATTCCAACTCCCAAAAAATCAGCAAAAACAGGTGCTGAACCCTCCAGGTACCATTCCAACCCTCCGGCCTTCCGGGCTCCACATGATCTGGTGCGCCAACTTGGCTGTGGGAGACTCCACGGGCTCCTGGGGAGATCCGGCAACACCTTTCTGGAGAATTGGTGTTTCAACCGAACCGCAGAAAGATACATCAAATAATAAAACATCAAAAACATCAAATAGGAAAAGTAAAATATCATATATATATAGTAATTTATAGTAATGTATCCTGTTTTTAATAGCTCCTAATACACAAGTCAAGAAAGGTCGTCCTTCGCCCGGCTCCTCGTTGTCCTCGGACGGCTTCGCCTTGGCCTTCGCCTTGGCCTTGCTCTTTCCTTTCGCCTTGGCTTTGGCCTTTGGAGCCTGGCGTGAAATTCTTGGTCACATGTGGGATTAGGGATACTCAGGATATAATAGTTGGAATCCCTATGATGATATATCACTTAATCCCAAAATGTCATATATATATAATATATATACACATATATAATGTGTATATATATATATATATGTTGTGTATATATAATATTTATCCCTCTTTTGGGGGGAGATGAATAGCACTGCTTCTCGCCATCTACATCTTCTCGCCTGGGATGGCACAGGCTCGCGGCTTTTTGGAGCTGCGCTTTTGGGCCTGTTGGGAAAATGAATCCAAGATTTAAAACTAATTCCAGAGAAATCTTCGGAAAACACATTCCATCAGATATCTTCCCAACTTTTTCTGTCATTCCATCAGGTTACCCTCTGGTGAACTAACATGGCGAACTGGATAATCATCATCTTTAATAGGTAAATCAACTATAAATGGACCATTTTCAATAGCTATGTTAAATTACCAGAGGGTATATTAATCCGGATATATTTTTCCATGTTGGGAAAATGATGACTCACATTGACTGTCTAGCTTTTGTTCCATCATTCCCATCCACTGGGCAATCATCATCCCAATATGAACATATGATAAATATGGCCATGAATTGGGGTACATCCAGCCTTCTCAGACACACCCATATCCCACAAGCAGAGTCTTCTTCCAAAGCCATGTTCTTGGAGTTTCTTACAGTTGATGTGAAACCATTCTCACTCAGTTACCCTGGTGCCTCCTTAAATTTCGACTCACACCCAAACCGGGTGAATGTGGAAAGAATGCTTGGGCCATACCTATGGTCAGTATTTGCTATCCAGTACAACAAACTCTTGACCTATACCCACAAACACAATAACCCATGACCAATTCCAATCCCACTTAACTCCTAGTAATTTCCAATAGAGACATAAAAAAGTTCTCATACCCATTTGATATAGTTTGATCTTATTTGACAAACCCGATGCCAATAAACAACTACCATTTGGATCTATTTGGGTACACTCTGGTAAACTAACATAACTATGGAAAATCACAATTTTCAATTGGAAAATCCACTATAAATTGTCATTTTCAATAGCTATGTTAGTTTACCAGAGGGTAACACCCATCCATCGCTCGGGCCTCACCGATTTCTTCGCTTCGGAGTTCGCGGGGCTCGTCTCCGGCGCCACCTTCACAGCCGCTCTGCTTGCCCGCGCGGACGCTGGGGCGCTGCGCTCCCGCGGAGCACTGCGTTGCCGTGCGCCTCGAGAATATCTGAGTCAATGGATTGGTTGAAGATCGGTGAAGAGATATTTTTGGAAGAAAACCCAGTTTCTGACCATCAAACTATTATTGATAGCACATTATAGAGGTTTTCTTCTAGATTGTTCCTTGAATCACTGATCAAAGAGTGGAAAACCAAACAAAACCTGCAATTTTTCTGCCTCACAAAGTTGATCGACCTAAAACCTGTAGCAACATGAACATAAATCGGATAAAGAAAATGTAAACCAGTGGTGATTAGCCATGATTCACCACTATTCATAGTGCATATTAGCCATCTCCATGATGCCATCTACACCTTTCGAGGCGGTCCCACCTCGAGGTGATGGAGCTTCCTTTTGCTCCAGCATCTCTTTCTCATCTTTCCTCAAGATTCTACGGTGACTCCCCGTCAATCGGTGGAATGCATCTGGGCATGGACCCAAAGTGCCCTTAGAATACCATGTCTAGATCAAAATTGATAAGTTCATTGTACAGCACTGGTCAGAGGCAAGAAAACTGTGATGTTGTCACAAGTGATTCGCTGCCAAAATCATCTAATCCCATGATCATTGCATAATGCCAAGGGACTTTGTTTGATAGCCACAACCGCTGTTCACACTGAGTGGTGAAGATGCAGTTGTTTGTGAGGACCCTTGTAGGAGGAGTTGTTCCTGCCAAAATGGCGAGTTTGGCCAATTGGAAAGTGCAGGCTGAAATGGGGAAGACTTGATCTGAAAATGCTACCACAGTGTGTGAGAAATCATCGGACAGTTCCAGTTTCATCAGCAAGTCCTCCTGATCGTCTCTCAGTTTGCGCAATACCTGCAAACGTCGTGGAAAAAGGGTGCACGTTCTGCACATTGCAGGGCCAGAGCGAACATGTATGAATTCCATGTCAAATTTCACACGAATCACATCCAAATTCAACCAACAACTTTCAAAAATAAAACTCATGTATACTGGTATAGGTTGATGTTCATATAAGTTTCATCTACTGTGGTAAACCCGTAAGCCCTGGCTGCCATAAACCATCCCTATTCCCTCACCCTCTTTATGGTTGGGATTCAAACTATCCCCAAATGGTGGGTTGATTATTAGGTTTCCCATATACATAAGATCTCAAGTGCTCTCCTTTTCCTCTTGCTCGGCTTGCACTACGTGAGTGAAGTGACATAACCTTCGACGACTTTGGTCAAAAAGGATAACTCGAAGTCGAAGGGCACCCATTCATCCCATCATTTCCTGGTATCTTGTCTCTTCCACAAAATATACCAAACTGACGTTGGAATGTTGGCAGTCCAAAATTCCTCGGCGCATTGTAAAAGTCTGAAGAAAAAATACACACAAAGCAAACACTTTGCGCCGGCAGTCCAAAGGAAGAACTCAGAGAAATTGGAAGGCTGCCACCTCCTGTAGATATATTTCCGCAACTCTCGCATTGATCCACCGACCTCTTCTTCTACAGAAGTCTGCCTCTTCTGTAACCTGAATAATCCATGTGGCTTCGGCAGGTCTCAAAGATCCTAGGTCCAAACCTTGTTGAGGGTAACATTTTGATGGGTTCCAACTTCAGCCAAGACTTGTCTAAAACGCCGTCGCAAAGTTTGGCCAGATATAGGCCAGAGCTTTTGTAGGGGCTGAAGTTGAGAAAAAGCCATATGTACCACTCTCACCAGGTCAAGGATATCAAGTTTAGCACATTGATGACGAGCTGCAGGGAACCTTGAAATTTACACAGCATCATCATCACCATCACCATTATCAAAATGATAGTGATGATGATCATCATCATCATCATCATCACCATTGCCAACATCAAAGTCATAATGAACAGAATCAAAATAATGACCAAAATTCATCATCATCGATCATGGCAGTGACTTCAGTCTCGGAAGCGCCCTAATTCTCCAAAAGTTTTGCCCAAAGCAAAACAATCAGACCGGAGGGGGGCGTGGGGTTGGTTCTTGCAAACCTCCGGGGGCCAATGCTGCACACGGCCCGGTTTCAGGTTGGTGGTGGCCTCCTGGTGTTCTGAAGCCTCTGTGGCTGCTGGCCATGTTGTGGGCCTTGATGTCATTGTGAGCCACAAGGGCTTTGTGAAGGTGTTCAAGTCCTGTCGTGACATCTGCCAAGGCTTGCTTCAAATTTTGTGGCTGAAAGCCTGGTGCGTTCGCTTCGTCATATAAGGTGAGGCCCAAGAGCTCCAGCAGAACTCCGCTCACTTGGCCTTGCTTCTGGATGATAGCCACCACCTCCACCAGCAGCGGATGTTTAAGACGATGCAGTAGCATTGCCTCTTCCTGTACTGCATTCCGGTCCATCTCCATTTGCCCACTTGTGAGGAAGCCTTGATCTCTACATAGCTTTACTGCTCCCACTGTGCCCTGGAACTTTGCACGGTGCACAATTGCGAGGCCCCCCTGGCCCAGCTTTTCCATGACCTCCACCTCAGAAAAGTCAACGACCAGAAGATCCGCTTCCTCTTTGGGCTCGGGTATCGGAAGCTCAATTGGCAGCTCGGGGCGCATTTGCGTCCTGGTCCGGAGTGGCCAATCAAGAAAACTTTTCAAGGAAATCTCCAGCTGCCGTGTCACATAAGGGTCACATAATTGTGCAGCATAAATACAGTACAACTTCGCGGCTTTGCAAACCCCTGCTCAACCCCCAAAATATGTCCGTTGAAATTTACACAGCATCATCATCACCATCACCATTATCAAAATGATAGTAATAATCATCATCATCACCATTGCCAACATCAAAGTCATAATGAACAGAATCAAAATAATGACCATAATTCACAATCATCATCCTCATCCTCATCCTCATCCTCATCCTCATCCTCATCCAGCACCAGCACCATCATCATCATCATCACCATCTTCATCATCCTCATCATCATCCTCGTTCTCATCCTCATCCAGCACCAGCACCATCACCACCACCACCATCATCAGCATCATCATCATCATCATCATCGTCATCATCATCATCCTGCACCATCATCATCATCATCATGATCATCATCATCATCAACATCATCATCATCCTCATCCTCATCCTCATCCTCATCCTCGTCCAGCACCAGCACCAGCACCGTCACCACCATCATCATCATCAGCATCACCATCATCATTCTCATCCCCATCATCATCATCATCATCATCATCATCATCCACACCAGCACCACCACCAGCACCAGCATCAGCATCATCTTCATCATCGTCATCAACAACATCATCATCATCATCATCATCATTCTCATCCTCATCCGGCACCCCCACCACCTTGTCCTAGGTTCCTTCAGAGAAAGCAATACAAAAGAATTTGTAAAATTCGTATCACATGGCAGCAAAAGGTCTTTCCTTGTAGCATTCAGAAATTCACCGACGCGAAGGAGAGCACCCCATGTTAAAGCGAACATGCCTGCCATGTCCAACCAAACCCCAAATGAGACAAGTAGTAATGCAACTCAAAAGGATTTGCCATGGCATTGCTACGTGGTGGGCATTCGGTTCATCCCGCATCCATGCAAATGCCAAATTCCAAGATTCCTGCAACATGCGACGAATGGCAGGCTTCCTCGAAGAGACTGCATTGATGGTTTCCGCAAAGTGGTTGTACGGCCTTCCACTTGAATACAGGCACCTTCCATACCTAACCAATAAACTGTTGAGATCATCAATTTGCTGCTGGTGGTTTGCCAAAATATCATCCAATGAAAAACCCAAAGATCGCACCCAAGATTCAAACTGGCTTCCGGGAGACTCCCTATGCTGATTTGTCACCGTCAGCACAAGCCTTCTGGCCTGCACTTCTCTGTCCCTGTCGTAGCCTGTCTCCAAGAGTTCCGTGGTAGGAGTACGCCATGGCTGCCACAAGTCAAAACGGCAAGGAGGCGTCCTACCAACCTAACCTGGGTGACTGTGCCAAGGAGGTACACCTGAGGCCCTTCCCCTGGGAAGCCCAAAGTGGAATCAAAATCCATCGAAGAGCCCTGGCCTGCTGCCTCGGCGAAGACAACAGCAGAAGATAGGCCAGCCGGAAAACGAGGAGCTCGAAAAACGGAGCGATCACAGGCGGGGAACAAAAGGACCCAAACAACGCAGCACCTAAGGCCCTTCCCCTGCAAAGCCCAAAGTGAATCAAAGTCCATAGAAGAGCCCTGGCCTGCTGCCTCGGTGAAGACAACACCAGAAGACAGGCCAGCCGGAAAACGAGGAGCTCGAAAAACGGAGCGATCACAGAGACAGAGAACAGAAGGACCCAAACAAAGCAGCACCAAACGAGACCAGTTAGAAATCCAACCAGCCACGCAAAGAGCAGCAAGTCTAGAAAGGATACTTGACAGGGCCCGTGATGACGACCGTCCTTTTGCACTGGCACATTTCACCAAATTGGGGTCCACAAGAATGATCAGACGGAGGGACTTCCCTTTCTTAACAAGACCTGCAACTAGTCTCACGACAGCAGACAACTCCAGGATATTTATGTGAGAGTTAACACGGAAAGTCCACACAGAGCTGCATTCCCAAGATGCCGAAGTGCACACTTCATTGATCAGCTGGCTCTCCAAACCTTCACTTCTAGGCAAGTCCACTGTCCGACCTGCAGTTCAGATTCGGTGGGAAATCCAGCCGCAATCAACCCCTCATCAAAAGTCTGGCGGCGGAGTGCCCAGAAATGATCCTTGGACGCAAACCTGACAGGACCTCAAAGACCACAAGCACGCAACACAGTGAAATGCTTGGACTCAGGATGATCTGCCTCAGGAGTGATCCGTTCAGAAAAGATCTCAAGAGCAACTCGACACCAAACCAGATGAGTATGCAAGGTGGGTTCTCTGCAAGGCTTCCCTTTGTACTGGTCCTGGGCCCGATTCAACTTCGATCTTGGTATCACCTACAAAAGCAGGTCCAGTGTCCTCCTCCAGCTCCCAAAGGCAAGCAATCTGAGGAATTGCAGGAAGTTCGGTCTTGTTGACTGGCAACCTGGCAGCAACGGCGCGTGCCTTGGGATCACTTCTCTGCCTCGGTCAGAAGCTTGTGCTCCTTGACCCTCCTCCCGTCTCTGCCACCTTTCAAGAACCTCAAGCTTGGAAATCAAATCACGCAATTCCAGGGCGGAGAAAGGGCAACTCATTCAAGGTAGCGACCCAGCCTTGATCGAGCAAGAGCTCTGGAAGCCGGTGGAACCGAGGCTTTGAAGATTTCGGCACGGAAAATCCAAACCAGGACACCAAATCCAACCAAAATCCAAGAGGAAACCACACCAGCCACAAAACCAAGGAGGGCCCAAGGAAGACAAGACGAAGAGCAGTGGAAAGGGCATGAGACAAATCTGGAAACCTCGTTGGCCACAGTCACCAAGCCCCAAACACCTTCGATCCAACCAACCATTTACTTGAGCAAGCAAGATTCAGGTACACACATTCGAACTTAGGTGCCATATATATATATAATGCGTTTGTGATATGTATCATCTTGTACGTATATCTAACCATCGTTTCCCATCGTTTTTCCATCGCTTGGGATCTCCTATTTGTCAGCTCCCAGGGTCCCAGGCCTGGCTTTGGAGGAGCCCCAGACTTCCTACCAAGCTGTAGAGGCTCTTCCAGTCGCAGGCCACGGGCTCCCGGACCTCCTCGGCTAAACTTAGACAACTTGTGGTTCTCAAAAAAATGGGTATAACATACATTTGTGTTACATAGTATATACATAGAGTATGTAGATTGACATATCCTGCCCTTCATTCTCACTCAGAAAAATGAGGTCCCTCAGAGTATTCACTGAGGAAAAGAATGGCAATCCATGCTGCTTGAATGTGGTATATCATAGAATATGGGTACAAAATGTTGTAAAATATGATAGATAGATCATATAAAATAAATGTCAATGCGTTTGAGGAATTATTGCTGTTTCACTATCCAAATATGATGTTTGAAGCTATATAAAGCCGAGCTGAGATGTAAGAACCCCTGTGTCAGTTTGGGCCTTGAACAACCAAAGTGGGAACACCACAAATCCATCTTGGACTCGAAAAATATGACCTTCCTCCACTAAAAACAACACATACATATTGCTTGACAAGTGGTTACATAATCCTGGTTTGTAAGTCCTCCAAAGAAGCTGGCCCCCTTCAAACTTCGTGCTAAACAACCTGTCAATTCCCAACTAATGTGGTAAATCCTGGCTGCCAAAACCATCCCCAGTCCACCATTTTGATGGCACCTGGGGGCACCCGACTGCATCTTCCCGTGGCCGACGCGGTGACAGCGACCGTGCACTCCCACTGCGTTGTAAGGAAGAGGCGGAGGCGGACCTACCATGGCCAATCTTGGATACCATGATACTCTGCAAAAAAATGAAATTCTTAGCTGGTTAGTAGATAATCCCATTGATGCCAAAAGACTAAAGGATTAAATTAGCCGTCCAAGATTGACCTATCAAGAAAATGCAACGAGAAAAGGAACGGGTTCACCAGTTTCACCAGGTTCACCAGGTTCACGAGGAGGTGGAATCTTCGGGGGTCCATCGACTTCGACTGGTTCTCAGCTGAAAGGTTAGCGTTCTAAATTGCCAAAGATGGGTGGATTGATAAATGGAAGATGATATGATGAAAACAGGGTATCAAACAATTGGTACACATGTTTTTCCCTCAAACAACATAGGACAGCCCAATTTCCAACTAACCTTGTCTATATGTCTATGTCATTGTAGGACTAAGAAGCCAATGATTGAGAGATTTGGTGAATCGTCTGAGAGTTGGAAGCCCTCCAGAGGCCCAAAGGCCGAGAAATGCTGAACTAAATGGTATCTTACAGTTAAGAATGTCATTCATCTTCACGTGTCCAGCTTAATTTGATCATGGCCTGCCAAAGGTCGGAAGAGTCTTGGATGACTCTGACCTCCATGACCAGCAATTCATGCTCAGACAATGCAATGTGATGAAGCCAAATAGAAAGCTCCAATTTTGGTGTCTTTAACATGGCTTAACAGATATGTGGCCCAAAAACTTGGCATAGAAAATTTCGGCTCTGGATATGTGATGTATACCCAACTCCTGTCACGGCGAATTCGAAAGGTTCTCCAAAAGGAGGGGAACCTCCCGAAGGTGGGCAAGGCAGTAGGCAGCCGCCTGCAACAAAACATCGGGGGGCCCTGGTTGAAGCATCACTGAATGAGAAAAAAAAGATGTCGTCATTTATTTACCCTCTGGTTATTTAACATAGCCATGGAAAATGGCCCATTGATAGATGGTTTACCTATTAAAAATGGTGATTTTCCATGGCTATGTTAGTCATAACCAGATGGTAGACGCTCGAAAAGTTTGGATAATATGGGTGATCTCAGTGTATTCTGTATACATTCCCATTATACACCCCACCATATCCCCATGATATCCCTACTAACCCACCCACCCCACCTTCCAGTCACCTCTTGGAAAGGATCGCAAGCTTCGCCTTTCCACAGGCAGCCCCTAACATCAATGGAGGCCTGGGAAAATCTACAGGAAACCATGGCTTTTCCCCATGAAATATGTTGGTTTCCTGTGAAAAAACAATGCTTAAAGCAAATCCAGTGACCAAAGAAAACATCGTCTTTTTCCAAATTCCTCCCATCTTTTCTGCTGGTTGTAGTGTTCCAAAACAGAACCCTCATGAAACAAATGGGAACTTGGCCGGTGTCCAGCACTGGGCCACCAGACACGCACAGGGCGTCTTGAAGCTGATCATCTTGAATGCTCCTCAGAAGGATCCAGAATGATTCAGATCTATAGATTCTATAGATCTCATTCCTGTCCCCGGTTAAAATTCAAGCTGGGCCTGACGTGTCTGTGAAGTACCTCCAGTTGGCATCTTCATCTGGCGAGTCTTAGACTCCCAATTTGGGGATCTGTGACCCAAATCTTCGTCGTTGGCCAAGGCTCTGGGACATGCCGCTGGGGCACGTCTTTGATCCTCGGCTTTCCCCTCTTGGAGACTTGGGACTTAGAGACTGAAGTTAGACATTTTGGTGATTCTTGGGCTCAGCTCCAAACGTTCAAAATATTTCAAGATTCTCAGAACTTACCAAGAACTTCATCCATCTTCATCGTTCTTCATCCATCTTCCACTTCCAAAGCTGGCCGAGTTGACATTCCTAAGGTCAGAACGGTGTCACCTTGCCCTCTCCCACCTTAGCGTGGCTGAACTGCCTTGATGTTCAAACCCACAACATGTTTTCATGGTTGACTTCGCCTTTTTGATTCTTATTATCAGTGAGATGATGTGCGATTCTATCATATATAAATATATTTCATATCTGTGATGCTTCAATGACAATAGTTGATGGGCAAATCGCTGTGCTTGATGCGTGCATGACCGTCTCTGACGGTAGCAGTTTTTCTGTGCACTTCAATTGCAAGTTGTCTGGCTGATTGTTTTGCAAACCAAGAAACCCGGAGATGCGTCATTCCGCCTCACAACGTGAATGGGAAACCGACTTCATCCTGGATCTGAGTAGCTGAACTAAAACGACCCTGGCAATGGAACATGCTGGATTTTAAGTGGGTCTGGGTCAACACTAAAACCACCTAAAATTCCTGGCCGAACGACCTGAAACCATGAAGGGCAAATGGCAGATGAAGCGTATCTTTCCCCAATATTCATGATTGATGACTCCTTCCTTCGGTTACATCCATCATTTCCCAAAGTATCCACCAGCCACAAGCGTTTTCACAGGGATTTCCCCAAAACGATCACCCAAAGTCCCAAACTATTTCTGGAAGCTGACCCAATTATGCACCGATTTCCTGGAGGATTGTAAAGTTCCCACCATCCATTCAATGGATTGGTTTAGGGGAAAATTTACAGGAAACCATAGATTTTCATAGATTTTCCCATTAAATTTTCCCACAAACCAATCCATTGATCCATAGCATCCACAACCCGCACCTGGCTCTCGGAGTCAGAGATCTGGCTCTCGGTACTTCCGGCTCCGGAACAGCTGTGGAAGTCTCAGGGGCCTTGGGAGTTTTTCTGGTTTCTGGCACAGACTTTTCAGGGTCAAAGAGTCAAATCTGTCATTTCAGGACATTTTAGGTAGATGATGTAGATGTTGAAGGGAAGAAATGTGGAGTTTGGTACATGTTCAGTATGAAAACATCTGGAAACTGTGACTTGATCGACAGGGAAACTCAGGCACATTCAGCGCCGAATGATGAAAACGAGGCTCATTTGAGCCGACTGCATCTCTAAAAGGCCAAGGAACTTTGGAGGCATCACTCTCATCCACATTCGGTTCTCAGTAAATCAGAGGTTTGAGAAGATCTTCCTAGACAACACCAGCATCGGATCGCACTGCTAGATACAGGAAATCATTTTGTCAAAATGCACAATCTGAATTATCCAATCGATAATCATCCAAGTATCAAATAATCAATAAATCATCAATAACTATCCGAGAGTTCTCCAGGTTCACAGCATCCAAGGATCTTTTAACGAAACGGCTCAAAGATGAGGGCAGCAAACGTTTGGCCCACATTGGCACAATGTCTTTGACATCGCCAATGGTGCTGAAAGTGCTTTCAAGGACACCACTATTCGATCTATTGAAGATGCTGAAAGTGAAGAATTACTATATAAACAAAACACAATCTGGATCGGTGTACTATTGGTGTACTATTGGGTGTACTATTGGGTCTTAGTATCATTAGTGGTTAGCCAAATCATTGGAATTTTGCCACCAATCATGCACTGATATCCGGCACAGCTGGGCTGTAAAGCACTGAAGCCAAAACGCTGCCAAGTCAGCCTCTGCACCAAGAATCCGCTCGAAAAGTCCATGTCAGCAGGAAAAGTCACTAGAATCATCAAAAGATATCTCATATACCACTGAAAAAAATAACAAAAGGGGCAATTGTTTTCATCTATTTCCCCAGTTGCAGTTGTCTCCAGGAAACTAAAAAGCTGCGGTCCAGAACGCGAAGCAAAGCCTGGGTCCGGCTCTGCGCGTGTCTCTGAACCTCCGCTAGAGATAGCTAGCTCCCCCGAGTACCGGATCGATTCGCACTTGGCAGAAGCCCAACCATGACCAGCTATACATCAGCTGTACATCATCAGGGGTGGCTCAAAGAATGGTGGCTCAACATACTGCAGAGTTGTTGATCTCACTAAGAGGTCATTTGGTGGCATGTTTTGCGTTTGGTATCCAAACTTTGTGAAACCATCCAAGCTGCTTGTTTCATTTGAGCTACACCCACTTTCCTGGAAAATCCTATGACTTTTGGGAGTGGCAAGGCCACCACCACAAAATCCGGCCACAACCGATTTGTGTCGCCACATGCAGCGAAATTCTGCCCATGAATTCAGGGGACCCAAGTTCATCAACGCTGGATCGATGGAGATCGATGGAGATCCCCTCATGCCGGACTGAAACGCGCGGCCAGCCGTGCGGATGCCTCTGCAGTGTCCTGATTTTTATGAAGCTTGCTTCGAATGGCCAATCGTACAAGGAAAACAAACGTAAACAAACTTTCAAGTCATTGAGCATCCAGAAATGCTATGAAATGTTGACACAATCAGTCTTCTATCTCACTGAATGCCCCACATTAATAAAACCAATGATAGATTATGTATATATATACACATATATATACTGTCAAAATTCGTACCCTCTGGGCAAACATCTCAATGTGTCTCAGTGGATGTCTGGTATGGCTCCTTGGCAAAGATTGGAATGGTCTCAGGCTGGGTCATTAACAGCACTGTGTCAACCTGTCGAGATCTCTGAGATCTTCCATGCTGTTTCGCTGTTTCCATCGTTTGAATCACTTTGAATCGCAACGTTTACGTGGCGGGAAGACCACAGAACGCATCCAAAAGGAATCGCGTTGCACGATGGCAAAGGCTTGGGTTCTTTCCCGCAACTCCTGGAGTTGGACCAGGCAACGCTGGAGTTGGTTTCTACCGCTGGTTTGATGATCCCATGATTCTTGATGACATGCCCATAGTAATTTTGCTACAATCCCATGATGCTTGAGAAACAACTGTGGATAATCCCACTATGTATTTCTATCCATGGCTATGAACGGCATTAGTGAGGTTTCATTTCATTACAGTTCTTGATAGTTGGTCAATCCCACTATTGTTGTGTCTAATAATGCAAGATTGTTGTCTATAATCATGTATATACAATTATCCACAATTGGTATAATTCCATCTATTTTTTTAATAATCCCACTATTGTTGTGTATAAAAATGTATCAATTAGTATAATCCCATAATAATCAGATATTTATGCTATTTGTTGTCTATATTGTGTAATCCCATCATGTCTTTTTATAATCCCAAAATACCATCTGGTAATTTAACATAGCTATTGAAAATGGTGATTTATAGTGGATTTTCCCATTAAAAATGGCGATTTTCCATAGTTATGTTAGTTTACCAGAGGGTAATGTTCCGGAGATCGTCATGATCCGTGGTCCAATTTCCACCATTTCCACCATGATCTGATTTTTGCCGCTCCCGCGAGGGCAGACGCTCTTGGATCACGGGTAAGAAGCTACGGCAGGACCAGATCGACGGCCACCTGAATTTCCCCAGGAAACCCCCGGCTCCGGATCGTTGGGTCGAGACATCTGGAGAATTCTGGAGGATCTGGAGGATACAGAGGATACATGTTCAAAAGAAGTATATCATCATGGTTTTCATCTAGTTCTGCCATTTTTTTCATAGCTTTTCATAAGCCTCTGGAAAAAAAAGAACGTAGCTATGGAAAATCTATGAAAATCTCCAGTTTTGAAAGCGCTAAAATCATCTAGTTCTATGGGCCATCTATACTATAGCAAAGTGTTAAATAACTAGAGGATACGAGATAATAAACCATCCCGTGGTTTTGTGAAATTGGATGTACCCGTGGTACTGAGATGATTTGTCATAGCCCCTTATTGTGGTTGAACATCGGGGATGCTTATGCTTCGCTATTTCGGATTCCACATTGTATGGGATGATTGGAAATCGAAATTGCCAAAATGCAAAGGCTAGACATTTCAGGTGGTTTGATTTGTTTACCTGTTCGCAAAGCACCTGATTTATCACAGCTGCAAAGTTGCAGCATTTGAAAGTCCACTCTTTCCCAAAACAGATCTTCGTGGCAAAAAAGGCCTCAGAATTTGCTCACGTATCCACCACAAACTCAGCAAAACCAGCAAGACGCGAATAGACAACCTTTGTGACACCAAGGTACACCAAGTCAGAGCAGTCCAGCGTGACGACGATGTCGTTCTTGATCACTTTGTTCGCCATTCGATTCACATGATCTAAACCTCAAGTTGCCACCAGATCCAGCCAGATCCAGCCAGATCCAGCCAGATCCCAGACGAAGAGCAAAGGTCGTTGCGGCCAAGCAACAATCTGCGACATCGCCTTCAAAGATGCCACAAAAAACCACAGTTTAACAGCTTTGATGCTGAAAAACACCGCAGATTTTACACCAGATGCAACGAAGGCACTGGCTTCAGCAGGGCCATGAGGCCTGATTTTTTTGCAGGGCCATTTCAAAGGGATATGGGCCATATGGGGATATCTATGGATATCTGATATCATCTGATATCCACATCTTCGCACAATGATGAGCACCAAATATACAGATAAATGATCAATGGACTTTCCCTGGAGGTCGATCCAAGGTTGTGTAGTCCGATTTTCGACAAAAGCAGATAGAAGTACGGATGGAGCCCTTGGAGCCCTTTGTACGGATGGAAATACTTGGGATCATGGCATGTAAGCAAATCATAATTCTCATAATTCTCATAATTCTCATAATTCTCATGTGAGGTTTGTATCTTTTCCAGTTTCAGCATGTTTCAACCACCCCCAACCTGGATCCTTTAGGGGATTGGAAAACCCCACGTACTGTATCGGCCTCACAAGCAGCTGGCCCATATTCTTCGGCCCTCCAGACTCGTTGTAGATCACATCGTAGCAGTTGCCTCGATGCACCACCTCGGCGCCACTCACCTCGGCGCCATTCCGCCATCCGTGATTCCCTGATCTTGGTGAATAGCCATGCCCATACATACATATTATATATATATACAGATTGTGAAAGCCAGGCCAGTTCACATGTGCTTGAGGTCATTCCCTCATGGAACCAGGGGGCTCTTCCAGTAACCAGTTGTTGCCGCAGCCTCTGGGCTGGAGGGAGGGATTAGCTTGAGCAATAGCGCTATCAGTGACGCTTAGCGGATACAGCTGTGGCCAGCTGTGGGTGCGTTGGACTGATTGCAGGTCGTGGCTTCGCATTGGGCAAAAACAGGAGTTTGCAGTGCTGGACAGGGTTCCAACTGGGATTAGGATTGGAAGTGAACAAGCTACCAGTGTCAATCTGACATTGGTAGCGGAGCTACCTGGCGATCAGGCGCCACAGAATTCATGACTGAATCATCTGGAGGACAGGCTGGAACTGATGGGGGTGGAACCATCTCGAATCAGCTTGCGCTGTTAGTGCCTTCGTTTGATCCTGCAAGTGACAATGTGGACATTTGGTCCAGCAAGGTTCACCTACTGCTTGAAGCATGGCCCCAGACCAAAATCCTGGAGCTCATCACCCGACTGATCCTCAACACAAAGAGATCAGCCTACCAGAAGCTTCATTTGCATCAAAAGGACCTCTTGGTGAATGACCGTAAAGGGGTTCAGAAACTGGTGGAATTGGTTGGGGGCACCTGGGGACAGATTCCCCTTGAGCATCGTTTTGAGTTGGTGGAAAAGGCCTTGTATCGATGTCAGCAGAAGCCTGACGAGACAGGTGACAGTTTCATCGCCCGTGTTGATGTGGTTTGGACTGAGCTTTTGACCAAGGACGTTGACATGGATCAGATTCGATCGTATGTTTTGCTTCGTGGCAGCCGCCTTTCAGCTGAAGACAAAAAGCGCGTGTTGGTGGAGTCCGGAGCTGAACAAATTGGACAGAAACTGGAATGGAAGAAGGTCGTAGCAGCCAGACGCATGTTAGGTTCATCTTTCTTTCAAGACTACACGGGTGCCAAACGAGAAAAGAACATGAAAACCTATGACCATTTGGCCTTCAATGTTGATGAAGTAGAAGAGGATGAAGAACATGACACGTATTGGACTGTTGATGATCCACTGGATGATGAAACCTCAGCACAGTTAGCCAATGACAATGATGAAGATGCTGCTATGGTGGTACAGTTTGAGGACGCAGTGACAGAAGCAGTGCAGAGTGATGCAGACCTCGCTGCCTATTTTTCCTCATATCAGGAGGCACGTCGCCGCCTGACAGAACGTGCCAAATTCAGAGGATTTTGGCCCGTGAGAAAAGGAGGGAAAAGTGGGGGCAAGAAAGGTTTTGGAAAAGGAGGCGGAAAAGGAAAGTCACTAGCACAGAGGATAGCTAATTCGACGTGCAGACTGTGCGGGAAAAAGGGTCATTGGAAGGCCGAATGTAGCCTTCGTCAATCAGCCTCGTCCACTGGCCCTCCAAGTGATGGATCAACAGTTCCGATTTCCATGGCGGTCGTCGACGATGTGCCAACAGAGATGCCGCCCGAGATCTCCCATTTGCCTGAGATGAGATTTCCCGAGCCTTTGCCAGATTGTGCAGCCGCATGTTTTGGGGTAATCACGGGAAATAAACTTGGGAATAATTGGAATAATGATAAGGGTAAGAAATGGGGATTTAAATCACATGTTATGTCACGCATCCGAATGGCCCTCAGGCATGAACTGAGCATTCGTGCCAACCACCGTGATGCTGCGCAGCCAAAGTCCCATGATGTAAAGTGTCCCTCGACGTCTCACATGCATGATCCGAAAGATCACCCGGCATCCAGTGTGATTTCACATGACATACACTTTGCGTCATCAGGTACCCATGGCATTGTTGATTTAGGGGCTTCACAGACAGTGATTGGAAGCCATCAGGTGACAGAACTTTTGCAGGGTCTTCCCGAACAGATCCGAAAGCAAGCACACCGTGCACCATGCCACTTAGCGTTTCGATTTGGTAATCATCAGACGCTGACGAGCCAACATGCACTTGTGCTCCCGATCCAAAAGGGATGTTTCCGAATTGCAGTTGTTCCAGGTCCAACACCTTTTTTACTGTCAAGTGCGTTTTTGAAACAGATTCAAGCTGTGATTGACACTGAAGAGGGAACCATGTGGAGTAAGGCCTTACGAAAGTTTCTCACTCTTGAAAGATCTCCAAAGAATCTGTTGCTTAATGAATTTGAATCAACTTTGGGATGATAGTTTTTCTGGTGAATCAGGTGAGGCCTCTTGCATGGCTCAGACTGAAACTGACCGTGGTGCCAAAATGACAGTCAAACAGCCGCAGGGAAGCCTTAGGGGTAGTGAGCTCAACTTGACAGACCAATCATCTCCGCTTGAAAGTTCAGTCAGTTGCCATGAAACAGTTTTGAGAACCCACTTGCCGGTGAGCCCGTCACCATCATGTCCGACTGACTCAGCAGTGTGTGGTCCAAAGACCAACGCAGAACGTGACTCAACACCGGGGGAATATGACGTCCCTGGCTTTGCAGCTCAAGGAGTACAACAAGTCGCAGAAGAAGCAGATCTCTCGAGAGGTCGTGAGTGCCATGACTCTGGAAGAGTTAGCCAGCGAGAAGATCACCTTCGGAGAGTCAAAGAAGGGTATGACCTATGCTCAGGCGTTCGAGGACGCACAATGGACCGAGTTCATTTTGAACAGGTTCGAGATGAGCGACAAACCAGAGCACATGATGTTTGTGCAGTATGTCCGTCTGCGCCTGAAGGATGTCCAGGTGAAGACCAAATGCTGGAGCACATGAAGAAGATGCAGGTGAAATCCGAGAACTGAGAGTTCTGAGTGCAACTGAGGCTGATCTGATCCGGCATGGTATGTTTGCAGAAGAGGTGCATTTGAACATGACCCTGGACACAGACTTTGACTTCACACATGATGTTTCCAACAACAGTTATCACCGACGAATCCAACGTATGGTAAAACAATTTCAATCTGAACTTGACCAAGTGATTCAACAAAATCAGAAGAACAAGTTTCGACTTCCTCAACTTGATTTGTTTGAAGTCATGTGTTCCAGTGACAGTGAACTCACAAAGCAAATGTCGTCCATTGGCGGTCGCTCCAAAAGATTCGGATTGGCAGAAGGTGACCTCCAAACAGCTGCAGGACGCCGAAGAATGTTTCAAGTGTTGACCACCCAGAATCCCAAGAATCTGTGGTACAGCCCTGAATGTGGACCCTGGGTGCGTGGACACGGTTCTGTGTGGAAACCGCCTATAGGTCTTATGTGGCGGAATGAATCACTCCATGGGTTGCATGACATTCTTCAGAAACGTCTTGCAAGCCTTTGGCAGATCAGCTTAGCCATTGTTCTGTATCGATTTCAGGTGCAGAGATCACTGCATTTTCACTTAGAACAGCCGGATGGTTCCAAGATGTTGCAGCTCCAACCACTAAGTGAAATTGGTGAACACACAAGGCTTTGCCGCTTTGACCTCTGCCGCATGGGCAACTTGACCGATCCAGAATCAGCCATGCCCATCCGAAAGCGTTTGAACGTAGCAACAACGTCAGATCCGTTGGCCCGAGCCATCCATGGAAAGCTGTACAATCCCGATCACGAACACCGACAAAGTGCAGGAAGCCTGCAATTTGTTGATGTTCGTGAGGGAAAGCGTATGTCATTGTCCACTTTTACTGAGAAGTACCCTGCCAAATTTGCTCGACAGGTAGTCAAGATCTTGCTTTATGAAGTTCCAAAGGAAAAGCCTGTGTTTGCAATGGATGACCCACCTTCTCAGGAAAATAACGATGAACACCCAACCAAGAAGAGACGCCTCATGTCAAAATTGAGTCCACAAGCCATTGCACAGCGATTTGCTGACGCCAGCTGGCAGACAGTGATGAGACGTGCCAATGTAATGGCCCCACGTGTTGGACCACTGGTAATTGACACTGGAGAAATCATTCATGAGATTTCCATGTTATGTCCTGAACATGAGATTAAACATGTGGTCCTTTGTCGTGGCACAGACCGGTATCCTGGCCCTACCAGAAATGTTCCACCAGGTAGTGCTCCTCTAAGAAAACGCATTTGCATCCGTCGCAAGCATGAAGATGTGGTTGTTGATGATGAATGGGAGCCCTGGGAGAAACTGACATTTAAAGGCTTGCGTCGAAAGGGAACGCCAGCCAGAGTCAGTCTGACCATATTTGCCAAAGCCAAGACAGTTGTAGGCCAAGAGATACCTGTTTCCGAACATGTTCCAGTGCAGTCTCAATCTTCTGCCGACGTCCGTGCTGTTCGCTCTGCTGAGTTCGAAGGATCAGAACCAGAACCAAAGCGACCGCGCACTCATGAGCCAATGGATGTGGCCCAAAGAGTTTCCGAACCAGAAAAGACCGAATCAATAGATCGTCATGTCATTGACCTAGCCTCTCAGAAACATGGACCACGTTTCATGATGTTGAAGCCAGAAACTCAGGCATGGCTTCTCAAAGTTCACCGAAACCTGGGCCATCCGGGAGCTATGAAATTGACAGAGTTCTGTCGACAACTGGGATGCCCCAGTGAAATTCTCCAAGCCATCGGAGACCTGAAATGTTCAACATGTGCTGAGAATCAAGATCCCAAGATAGCTCGTCCAAGTTCCATACATGACCATGGGGATTTTGGAGATGTTGTTGCAATTGATGGTATCACATGGACTAATAAGATGGGGCAACAGTATAACATCTATCACATGTTGGATCAAAGTACCTTGTATCACACTGTCGTGGTTACTCGTGCACATGATGCTGAACAGGCCATACATGCGCTTCACCAGGGGTGGATTCAATGGGCCGGACCTCCAGGTCTCCTATGCATGGATGCAGGGACAGAACTGAACTCCAATGACTTCATGACATTTTTGCAACGGTACTCAATCAAACATCGAACCATTGCCACAGAAGCACACTGGCAAAATTCCAGGATTGAGAGACATGGAGCTGTACTGCAAAGCATTTTGAACAAAATGGACACCGAAGAACCACTTGATTCCTTTGAAAAAGTAAGCCAAGCAACCGCCTTGGCCACTGCAACCAAAAATCAATGGAGCCGTCACAGGGGTTATCCACCAGAAGTCCTTGTGTTTGGAAAGTCAAGTAGGGTAGCCGGTTCAGTAGTTTCAGATATGCAGTTGCCTTCCCACAGTTTAGCCATTGATGATCGTCCTGAAGGTCTCCGATTTAGAGAGGAACTGGCCCTGCGAGAACGCGCGCGTCGCGCCTTCACTGCCACTGACAATTGTCAGGTCCTAAGAAGAGCCCTGGTCCAAAGGAGTAGACCCAATCGGGGCAAGTATGTCCAGGGAGATCATGTCATGATGTGGCGAAAACGTGGTGAAGCTGATGGCTCTTGGATAGGTCCCCTTCGAGTTGTGTTGCAAGAAAGTTCACATGTTGTGTGGATCACCATGGGCAGCAAGCTGTATCGCGTAGCTCCGGAACACCTCCGACCGCTGTCAGCAGTTGAGGAGTGGCAACACCGATCCACAATCAATGAAAATCAATCAGGTGATTCTCCAAGTTCCACGTCACCAAATCAAAGCATTATCCCACCACATGGCGGAGTACAATATCACAATTTAATTCCCACTGAAGCACCAAGTTCAACTACCACTGCCAATAATCAAGATGTGAATCAGATTCCAATAATCCCCAATGAAGATAACCCTAACGTTTCAGTAATCCCAATAAGTGACAGTAACTCTGAACAACCTGATGGTGAACCAGTTCCCAACAACCAGGATCCCTCCGAAAATGTTGAACAGCCACCCAATCCAGTGGAAGTGCCAATTCCAGATACGGATGATGAACTCTTTGTGGAAGCCGATCATGTTTTCCAAGTTGATAATGATCAATGCTGGAAATTAGAGATTCCCATTTGTGCTCAAGACATCACCCGCTGGCGTGAGGAAACAAAACCACAGGAAATGGCTTTCCTTGTTTCAGCAGCAAAACGACAGCGCAGTGAGGTGAAATTGTCAGATCTCACAGCTGAAGATCGCGAGCGTTTCCGGCAGGCCAAGATGAAAGAAGTGGAAAGCTGGATCAGTACCGAGACTATCACAAAAATCATGCGTAATCAGATCCCAAAAGCCAACATTCTCCGAAGCCGATGGATTTTAACTTGGAAAGAAGTTGATCCCACAGCTGATCAACCCCAACAATCCCAGAAAATGAAACCGAAGGCTAGACTAGTTGTGCTTGGTTTTGAAGATCCTGAAGTATCAGAAATTCCCCGTGATAGTCCGACAATGAATAAACTGACTCGGATGCTTCTCCTTCAGTACTGTGCCAGCCGAAAATGGGATATCCAAAGCTTCGATATACAGACTGCATTTTTACGAGGCAGCGAGCAGAGCAATCGCGTTTTAGGCATGGAACCACCAGAAGAGATGCGACAGAAACTCAAGCTCCGTCAAGATGAAGTGGTGCAACTTCTCAAAGGTGCCTATGGGCGTGTTGACGCACCATATCTCTGGTTTGTTGAACTGAAGAAGACCCTAGAGGAGCTGGGATTCCAAGCATCACCGTTTGATCCGTGCCTGTTCCATCTGAGTGACCCCAAAACCCAGGAGACACAAGGTCTGATTGGTGTTCATGTTGATGATGGGTTGTGTTGTGGGAATGAAACTTTTCAGAACAAGCTCAAACAACTGGAAGCCAAGTTTCCTTTTGGATCCCGTAAGATGCACAAATTTGTGTTCACTGGTTTACATGTCACGCAAGAAGCTGATTACACTATCACAGTGAACCAGTCACAGTATGTTCGGGATATTCATGCAATTTCCATCTCTCATGATCGAAGGTGTCAACCAGACAGTGTCGTCACAGAAGAGGAACGACAAGCGTTGCGAGCTCTGATAGGGAGCCTACAGTATGCAGCTGTAAACACGAGACCTGACATATGCAGCCGACTGGGTTGGCTTCAAAGCCAAATCAACAAAGCAAAAGTGTCCACATTGGTTGAAGCAAATCGAACCCTTCATGAAGCAAAACAACATTCCAATGTGGCCCTGCGAATACAATCCATACCAGTTCCTGATTTGCGGTTTGTTGCTTTTTCCGATGCCTCCTTTGCGTCAGAGAAATGCCCTGACTCACATCAGGGAATGATGATCATGTCTGCTCACAAGTGCATTGGTGAAAATAGACGCAGTCCAATCAATCCAATGGTATGGCATTCTAAGAAAATCCAGAAGGTAGCAGTCAGCACATTGTCTGCCGAAGCAATGGCTCTGGCAGGAGCAGTGGATATGCTTTCTTGGGTGCGCCTTTTCTGGGCATGGATATGTGATCATCGCTGTGATTGGAGACAAGCTGATAGCACTCTCCTCCGACTTCCACCAGCATTTTCAGCGTTGACACCAGAACTGCCTGAGAAACAGCCGATGCCTGAAGTTGCCAAAAGAATCCTCAATGATATTCCCAAGGAACGTTCTGATTTCATTACCACTGATTGCAAATCACTCTTTGACTTAATCAACGGTAATGCTCCCCCAACTTGCACTGAATTTCGTACTCAACTTCAAGCCAAGCTGATTCGAGAACATATCCAAAATGGCATTCAGATCCGATGGGTTCCATCAGCCGCTCAAGTAGCTGATGCGTTGACAAAAGTCATGGACAATACCATGCTTAGGACATGCTTACAGCAAGGTCACTACAGTTTGCATGACGAGCATGAAATACTCAAGGCTAGATCAGATGCAAGAACCAGAATCAAATGGCTTCAAGCTCTCAATCCCGAAAGTTCAGAGCATCGGTAGTTTGTGGAAAAGCCAAGCCGTCCATGCGCTATCCGATTGAAGTTCTGAAAACCCAATTAGATCTTTCGATGATGCAAGCATGGTCTCTGCCTCACAGGAGACAACTACCAGTGATGAGGTTGACATTGTCTTCAATGCGTAATCAACTGGGTATTTTTCCAACATCATGTCCGTGATTGTCTTCACCATCCTGATCACCGAAGTCGTATCTGGAATGTGCACATGATGAACAAAATTTTGATAGTACGAATGTGAAAGCCAGGCCAGTTCACATGTGCTTGAGGTCATTCCCTCATGGAACCAGGGGGTTCTTCCAGTAACCAGTTGTTGCCGCAGCCTCTGGGCTGGAGGGAGGGATTAGCTTGAGCAATAGCGCTATCAGTGACGCTTAGCGGATACAGCTGTGGCCAGCTGTGGGTGCGTTGGACTGATTGCAGGTCGTGGCTTCGCATTGGGCAAAAACAGGAGTTTGCAGTGCTGGACAGGGTTCCAACTGGGATTAGGATTGGAAGTGAACAAGCTACCAGTGTCAATCTGACAACAGATATATATATATATTATACATATATAGAGATATATATATATATACGGCTCGTCATCCACGTCAGAATCCGAAAATTCATTGAAGCTTTCAGCCCCAAAGACACAAAAACCTCCAAGTGGCGCTCGGCGAGGTGAGTTGGGATGCCAATGGGGCCAAGCAGGACAACGCACCTTCGAAACTGACCAGTTTTTAAAGAGATGGCTGGATGGTGATCCCTAAAGATTTTGGCACAGAAACTTGAAGTTTTGATGTCATTTGGCTCAAATCTGTTAAGTTGATAAACTTTGATACGGCCTTGTGGGCCCACATAGCGCGACCCCAGGAGCCGAGTGGAGCCATTCTGCTCACGAGGAACGCACCTGGTGCTGTGGTGATACATGGCCCAAAAAATCCAAAAATGGGGAGATGAACAACAAGATGCCCTCAAAAAATATATGAAAAGCGTTCAGTAGGATGAGTTGGATTACTCATTGGTAATGAGCAACTATGTATAAAGGGTTGGAAGAGCACTCAAGTTGGAATGTAACTTGCAATCATCTATTTGGTGGAGCCAGGCCCCCAGAATGCCCCAGAAATATGTGCTATGTTCAATCGTGAGGCCCAGAACCCATTCGAAAAAGCAATGTATGTAATTATAAAATACATGTGTCATACATGTGTCTTGGCTGGACTCCAAATTCCGGCAGCCAATGATCAACTTTGGAAGGAAAACCAAGTGACATTGGCTAAGAAAACATCTCTGATGGTTGGGCCTCTGCATGCTGACAAGGTCAAGCGATCAAGCAGCTGTATCCAGCAAGGTGTTTTGTGACCAAAAAAGAAATGAACGGTTTGGTCGTGACTTTAGCTCCTTAAGTCTTGACTCCACTTATTGACTTGGTTGCAATGGGGAGATGTTTGAACCATATAAACGTGGCACATGTTCATTGCAATAAAAACTTGAGCCACCAACTGCAAGAAGGCAAGAGATTGGAAGTGTGTTGTGTTTAAAATTGCCCTGAAAAGCTCCCTTCAAGGGTTGAAGTTCACGAAACTTTCTGGAAACACTCAAAAAATATCAAAAAGAATCAAAATGTATGATTTGCTGCTTAGAATCTTAGAACCCGGATACAAATCACAAAAAACGAAGAGAAACAGAGAAATTCAAACTTCTAAGTTCCTCTAAAATCTCAACTCGCTTCAGCCGTCAACATTCTCAACGTTTTTTTTCTCCATGTGAGTCGGCCAACCTTCCGGAAATGGACCAAGGCTCTAAGGCTTGGCTTGAAGCCATTTCCAGTGGGGCCCCACCATGCAGCGACTCGTTTCAGCTCAGGACAGGATTTCAGGATCCTCATGCCGCAAATCCAACGCAGATCCGCTCGAGATACAGCGTTTCCATCCGTTTGTTGAAACCCCATGAGCTTCCCAGAATGGTTGAAAAATGGAACGTTTTCCCCTTCAACCTTAATCAACCTTAATCAACCAGAGAAAGGATGTGATGTTTGGTGACTCTTCACCTGCGACAACCCCACGGATCCAGTCACAATTGAGGCAGGCAGCCCTTGGATTTCTCCTCCGACTGAGTGAACTGGATGATGGCTACCACCTTGGGCAAACTTGGACCCAGAGAGTCGGTCCTTTCAAGTATCAAATCAACGAATTCAACAATTACTGGTAGATTCTGGTAGATCATGTCCCAAGGCCACAAATTCATCCTTACACTTCAACCCATCTTAGTTTTTGAAAGACATGTCGGTGTTTCCCTGACCCCCTCGTTTTCCTGACCAGGCCCCCTCAAGGTTCCAACCATGAGCGCACATGTGACGCCCGCCATGCAAATCTTCACATTGCTATCACTCAGAGCTGCCCAAATCAACTGACTTTTGTCCAGTTCCTGCATCCGGATCATCTGGGCACCATGAAATGCATGAAATGTGTGTGGTAAATCCATCAACCATCAACCCAAAACAAATGCCATGGGCAATATTATCATCCCCACATGACAGGGCGAAATGTATTGCTTTTAGCACGCACATATTGAAAAATCTGTGAAATTTGAAAAAGTAAATCAATCCAAAAAAATCGGGGGAACACAAAAAAAGGATTGGGCTTGCATACATGGAAAATCCGCCGTGAGGCCTCTGAAAAAGCCTCGCTTTGAAAAAACCCTGCCTCATCATCAGTCATTTTATGTAGCAAGTTGGCCAGCGCGCCCCCTGCAGTGGTGTAAATTACCTGGCCAGTCGCGGAATTCATCTTCCAAAAACGGAGTCGAAAAGCCTCCAAAGCCATCTGTCAATTCCTTTGGAAAGGTCTTAAGCACACAACTTTACCGAAAAGGTGTATATAAACAATACATTACATAACAATACTATATCAACTATATATAATCAATTCAGATGGTGAAAGTTTGTGGGTTTCCAGCCGATTTTCCCTTGAAACCAACCCTTCACATCCAATGATTTCTCCAAAAAAACGTTTCGAACGTGCCGGGTCGACGGAGCCCGGAATACAGCTCACAGAGGTCGCGGCAATGAAAGTCCTGGGAGAGACTTTTTCCATGGTGCCTGAGGATTTCAATGTGGGTACTCATCAAATTACAGAAAACATATAGAAAAATTTACAGAGAATCCAGAAGCCACAGAACCAAAAGTGTGAACCAATACTTCAGCCAATACTTCAATCATATTCCACCAGCTGAAAATGAGAACGAATCGAAAAAATGGGAAATCCTCAAGATTCTCCCCAGCATTTTGCACCAGCCATCAATCTTCTGCTCATTTCCCTGGTTCGTCCTGCATCGAACCCCGACCAAGGCGGCTGCTCCGTTCACGAAAAAGAAAGGGAAGACCTGAGCGCTTTGCTCCGGTCAATGGGGACAAAAATTTGGACCAACCATTCTTGGAGAATTTAAAAAAGACAGGTGTATCACTCCACCCAATTCTATCAATTCTGCAGCTCTTTGATTTTGAGGGAAGAGTGACAGCAGTGACAGCAGTGACAGCTGTGTTTTTCGACCATGGTGTAGCGCGCAGCTACAAGGTAAGCAAAGGCATTGCGACCTCAGCGTCGACTTTCCATCTGGGAAACAGAAACTGGAGTTTGATCATCTTGATCTGCTAGGGACGTCCATCTGAGTTTCGAACGGACATTGGCCTGAATTGCTGCGAAACCAAAACAGGCTACGTCTTGGTCTTTCGAAACTTCACACAACGGAGACACATCGCAAAGAGAACCTAAAGACCAGTAAAGCAAAAGCATGGTGTGGAGATACCATAAGACAGTACGGGATGTCTATATCTGCACCCTTTTTGATTAGGAAGAATCCATTGCTATGAAAGGCAAGCGTAATCTTTCGCGGTTTTTTTTTATTCGGCTGGGTGCCAGTGTCAACCTGATTTCACCCTTTATGTGACAGAATAGAACATCCCAGCTGCACCCTTGAAAAACTGTGCTTCAGCATCATTCCCTCACCTTCAAAAAGGATGAAATCGAAGTTTCCCTCACCTCGAACTTCTGATAGAGCTGGGAGTTTGCGGCCAGTCGTTTCCGCCTAGGGTGAAACAACTGCATTGCTTCCCATCTTTCAAGATCCAGCCGCTGTGGCCCAGACATGTAGTCCCCCAGCACAAAAGTTGTGACAAAATATGAAATCGTCGCCCCAACCTGGGCCGCAGCCATAGTCAGCAAAGTCAGCCAGTGAAAGTTATTTCAGCACCAGACGATGTAGCCAATGTAGGCATACATGCTGGCATATGGCCTCAGTTCAGAAACGCACAGCCCAGTTGTGAATGCAAAACACCACCCCAGTTCGTGTTTGAGACAAGAATCTCCGCATCAGGATGAAAAAATGGTAAATATGTGCAAACCATATCATATATATGTATATAAGCCAACCCAACAGCGAAAGGTTCCAACAAGGTTCCAGGACTGTTCCGGTTTTTCGGTTTTTTCAAAAGTTTCGCTATCTTACTTTTTTAACTGCCATCAACAGTCCACCATTTGGTCATTTTTAAACCCTCTATCCGACTAAGAATCCCATGTGTCCTCCCTCGGTCAGGGGCTGCTTGAAGAGCACGCCACCAAGGAAACTGAGCATCGTGGCTCCTGAGAAGACTGTGGCGAGATGGTTTCAGAAGAAATATTGAGTTGTAATATATGGGTTCCATCATATTGGTTATGTCCTATCATATATCCCATATTGTGAGCATATAAGCACCAAATCTAACCCATATGGGATAAAGTATAATATATATATATATATAATATATATAATATATATTATATATATATTATATATATATAAATAGGACATAACCAATATGATCATGATATGTAGAATATTGTGAACATAGATCACATATTATCGGATTTTTGGCCAAGGATTTATTTGTGGTTCAACTATCCATCCACAAAAAATGCGTGTCATCCGGGATGTTTGTCTGAAAAATGAGGTATATCCATTGGCTAATCATCATCCCTCTTATTTCATGGCGATAACTTGGAGTTCCCCATTTTCACACACACCTGGCACATCCTGGCCTGGACAAGTGATGCCGATCACAGCAACAAGAACGCCAATCTCAGGCAATTGGATGTTGGGCAACCGGTCACTCAGTTTGACCCTGTCCATGGATGTGGAAAAATGAAAATGAACAGGAAAAAAAAATGGCAAACATGGAAAAATACGTTTCAAGTCTCGGAGTTTGAACCAAACACACAGGAACATTATATCAGTAGGATGATTTTTGGATGTTTCACATTTGGCTGAGGTTTGAACGTAGCAAAGTGGCGCCAAAACTGGATGTTGGTCGACCATCTCAACGATGCTGTCATGATTCCTGCTGTAACAACGAACTCATGGTGACTCTGGTGATCATTTGCATGTCCTCCTCAAGCTGGCGATGGACAGCAGGTGATGAAACCTGCCCGTGCCAATTTTCATCACATGTCTGGTGACAAATGTCCAAATCATGTTACCAAAAACATGTCGGGAAAAATCCAAAACAGCCAAACCGCTGTATTTTGGGATGCTGAAATATGCACAAAATTTTAGTGTGTTTCAAGACACCTCAAATAGAGCCCAATCGAAGTGGAAACCACAGATGCCTCAGCTGTCCAGCCACTCCAACGGAAATTCATTGGAAAAATCTGAACATTCTGAGGATTGAACACCTGCCAAGACCCGCCACCTGTTGTTAGCCTTGGGACAATTTGGGCAACACAGCTGTCATGTTTGGTGTTTTCCCACAAACCACACGTGCCTGCTTGTTGCTGCCATCTTCGCCTGAAATATGTCAAAACAAAACACAATTACAGCAATGTCGAAAACACAAAACTTAGGTTCTGACCCGACATTGTTGAAACGCGGGCGTTCAGTTCAATTGTTCCGAAACCATATGATGTTAATGTTTCAAGTGTATTAATCAATGGCAATCGGGAAATTGTCCTTTTTGGTTAGTTTGTTTTGCCTCCATGTGCAGTTTATTGTGTTTGTTTGTTGCTTGGGGTTTATGTTGGTTGCCATCATTGAATGTCAAGTCAACCAGCTAAACACCCGCAAATGTCAAGCTGATAAAAGCGTAAACGGCCACAAGGTCACAAAGTAAGATTTGCACCGTTTTTTCAACAGCAACACCGCAACGTTCCCTTGCACGAGACATGTTGAAATGAGAAAACCACTTGTTTTTGATTCCGAAGCACATGTTCAGATAGGAAATTGAAAAAAAACCGTCTTTACAACAAACATTCAAAAGCCTCCTTCGCGTCTAGCATGCGTCTGTGGAGTCCAACATATCCGGATTGCAGATCTGTTTGTTTTGCTTGAGTCACAAGCGCCTCACGATAAGAACTGATACTACCTGATCAAATTCCTATGTGACATGGGATGCAACACATGCAACTGCACAGCTACAACAGGCGACAATATGTTGCGCCCCGCCTTGATGCGTGTGTCAACAAGGCATCAAATGTTTGAAATGGCACCATGCACCTACGCAAATGTTGAAAATCGCTAGGAGCTCCAAACGAATGCCGCTGGGGCGCACTGTGGCGTGCCACTACTTGCAAGACTTCTTTGAAGTCAGTTTGAAGCTCTTGTCACTAACAATCAAAGCTACCAAATTTTCTGAATTATTGGATGGACCCCACTTCACGGCTAAGTTTCTGAGCTGGAGTTGTCATCATCGCTTTGGCCGTGGCGGTACACCATCCATTCTTCTGGATCACTTACTTCGCACATCTCGCTGGATATGTAGCGTCGTGCTCGCTCTGATTGGGTTTCCATTTCAAAGTCTGAGTCTGTTTCCATTTCCTCTTCTTCAGCTGCTTCTTGCCCATTTGAACCATTCGATGCCAACATGTTGATCATGGCATCGGCAACTGCATTCACATGTGAGCTTGCTGCTGGCGCGCTGCTCGAGGATGCTCCCATTGTTTGAACCAACTGTGTGCCAATGCTCACAGCTCTTTCAGCGTCATCCAAAACTGCACACATGTCGATTGTTGAAAAGCCATTGTTTGGCGACTCCTCATCAGTTGAAATGTCACTCATCGTTCGAGTCATTTGGCTCGCAGAGTGTCGCAGTCCTGGATCATTGCTTCGGCACTCTCGCATCACAGCACGTAGAACAGCAAGTCTTTCAGCATACAAAGTTCTTCGGGCATCAGTTGTTGCAGCTTCGTGGCGACGCATGCATCTTTCGTACATCCAGGTCAGCATTGCTTCCGGGGACCATGCATCTCCTGGAAGTGGTAAGTTCCTCGAACTTGAAAACTTTGGCATGCCAGAATCGTCCCATCCACCAGCATCTGTCGATGGATCAGTTGAACTGCTTGCACCAGTGGTGATTGGGTCACTGCTGCTTCCAATCAGACATGGAATTGGTGGCATCTTTGGCATTGCGGGTTCTGCAGGTCCATCAAACGTGTCATGCAAACCTGGGTCACCACTTGAACCACTTGCAACTGGCATGATCTCGTGTTCAGGCTCTTGCTCTGTTGCACGCATTGCAAACCAACCAAGCCATGAAAATACCAGTGGCAGCATCAAGACAAGGCCAAGCAAAACTGTAAAGACCAAAAGTCCTTGATCACTTGAAACGGGCTCTGTTGACTCACATCCCTGGAAATTCAGTAGGCTCAAGGCGCAGACAAGAGCGCGTACATTGTAGCGCTTGATAAACACTTTTCCAGGATCATCACTGCCTTCAAGAGCCCCTGTGTCGCGGTTCGACAAACCCAACACTGACATCAATGATCTCAATCTCGGTGCTGAAAGTCGTTTTGTTCCAATGTCTGCAGGGTTGATGCTTCCACTCACGCTGCAAAGTTTGATGATGCCAGCTGAAATCAATTGTTGTAACCATAGGATTCTGCAACTCAGATGTCTCAGGCGGCCCACTCCCTGACGTTGGAGGATGCCTTTCGCGCCGCTTGAATCTGTGTATGCATAGATGATTGTGCGGCGACCAGTCAACCAAGCAAGCATTCTTGACAGAAGAATTGCATCAGAACATCCGCTGCTGCTTGCATAGACTTCTGCTTCCGCTGAACTCAAACTGATAATTTTCTGGGTCCTTGAAGCAGAAAAGAGGAGGCAACCATCGTAGAAAATCACGCAGCAAGAAACACTTCTGCGCGACTGCCTGTCGCTTGCCCAGTCGCTGTCAGTAAATACCTCCAGCACATTGTCGCATTGGCTGATGTCAGGGTACCCATGGTAAATCCCGCTATTGCGGCCATTCCATTTCAGAGACATTGAGATTTCACTGTGGCTTGCCAAATACGCAACCAAATGCTAGCTCTTCTGAGTAGGCTTTGAACTGTATGTTGACAAATGGCGAATCACGTATTGGCAATGTGGAACATCATTGGCCAGGTACATCAAGATACCAACGCACGTTCTGAAAATGCTTGCAACATCACCAGACAAATCTTCTGTTGCATCTTCACGATCGATGTCTGAATGTGCAGGCGTCTTTTTGTTTTGATGTTTGGGATTCATCCCAAGCAGTGAGCACAACTGACTGATGTGCTTCCAGTGAGTCTGAATCGTCATGCGGCTGTCATGATGAAGGACATGCAACCGCTTCAAAAACGTAATCTCATCACCAGGTTTTTCCATACACTGCATTGAGATGTCATAGGCCTTGCGAAGTTCCGTGGCAAACCTTCCAAGGACAAAGCTTTTGCGCCCTGCAACAAGTAAATCATCGACATGGATCATGACGATGCAACTGTTGTCCTTTGATGGATGAGGAGCATGTTCTTCAAGGTCAAGGGTCTTTTTCAGGTATGATGTGATGGCTTTGTACCACAACAAGCTGCCATCACTGTGTCCAGGCAAAACGCGACCCAATGCAAAGCTCCTTACATTTCCTCCAGCGTCACTGGTGTGAACAAGCGTTGGGCACTCCTGTTGCACTGTCAGAAATGCATCTCGCACATCAAGGCTGGCCAAAATGGCATCTTCCACGTCTCGCGTTTCCAAGAAAATGGTGGGCAAGATGCGGCTGATGATTGAACCACTAGCTGGCGAAAACAAACTTTCTCGCTCCAACCAAGCAAACTCTCTGGCAACAAACCTTGAACGTCTGAGCCAAATTGCATTGCCTTTGTCATCATGTTTTGCGCACCAAGTTCGCACGAATCTCGTGCTCAGCACTTTTGAGTTGCTTGGCACCGTCTCTGGGCTTTGCAAAACTTGGAGCTTCTGCAAACGCTGCAATTCCAATTGGTCTGCAAGCGAGTCAAGACGCACCCATCTCGTCAGCTGACAAGTCTGGCTCCTTTGCACTGAAAGGAAATGTCAACTGCTGTAAGATTCGGGCCATCTCAGCATCTTGATTATCACTTGACTCACTGCTCTCCAAAAATTCATCATCGTAAAACTCAAATTGGTACTGTTCCAACTTGTCAAGGTCTGCATCTTCAAAGTCAAACTGCACTGCAGCATCTTCATGTTCATAAAGTTCAAGATCTGTGCTGGTGATTTGCATCGTTTGCTGCTTTGGTGATTCTGCCAGTCTTGGAGCCTTTGGTGAACGCTCCGTAACGGAGTCCATGGTGTCATCCATTGGAGGGGTGACTCACTGCTCTTCACCAATACGCGCTTTCTTTGGGCTTGGAGGCTCAGCTGCATCACTTGAGTCAGGCCTTTTGTGGCCCTCAGCAGCTGAAGCACCAACTGAATCACCAGCTGGGTCAGGAGGCAAAACGGACTCCTGCCCCGCCTGAGAAGCAGGCTCTTGTTCCAGATCCTCGTTTGGATTCTCGTCAGCATACTTTTTGACTTGAATGGCCTCAACATCGATCATTGGCATACCAAGAGCCAAAGGTGGAGAAAGATGTCTGTTGTACATCATCCTGTGGCCAAGCGCTGCATATCCATATTCCCACGGGCTCGTGGTCACATCACCAAGGTCCTCAAGGTTGAAAGCAGTTGGCAATCTCCGCACACTGCGCGTCACAAAAATGCTTTCTTTGTAACCAATGATGTGAGTGTCATTCGTCAGCGCTTTGCCCAACCAGATACCTTTGCACCACCTTGGAGCTCCCTTTCTATCAGGTTTGATGTACCCTAACACACTCTCGCCAAACATGCAAAGCTTGCCAGTGTACATGCGGTCTGAAGTTCTCTCAAAAGCTGTTGTCTTGTCTGACGATGAATCTGTTGCTCAGCCAAGCAGCATGCAGAAGAGCCTAATTGTAAACTGGATGATTGCATGGGAAGATGAGCTGATCTCCTCCGACTGCTTTCTCAATCTGACTTTTTTTCCCCTGTTGCGGCCGATTTCGCTCTAAGGCTCGGTCCTGACGATGAGAGAAGCGGTTAAATAAATTGTAAACATTATGAAACACCTTGGTTCCACAATATGAGGCAAATCCAAAAAAAAGCAAAAAACAGGCAACACAGCGACGACACGCAAATCTCCCGGCCAGATTTTCGTTTCGCCAGCAGGAAAAACAGCAAACCAACACGAAAAGGGGCCGGAGCCACAACCAAAAAAACCACACCAGAAAACACAGGATTGCCTCAGACACGAAAGGGGTAAGCCCAACGTGTCATCGAAATATGCACAAAACGAATTAGCTAGTCTATGGCCCGAAAAAGGGTAAAAGCTGTGCAACTGTGAAAAGCAGCAACAAACTTGCGAAGGTCTATGTCAAGCTGTACACTACGGCAGCCACCTCAGAGTCCTCTCAGACGTGCTTTGTCTATCTTCCAGAAGGTTGATCAACTTCGGGAGTTCTTGCAGTTGCCAAAAAAAGCATGGGTGTACATTCCGCAGAAGGCTACAGGAATCCAAGGACAAGTCATAGCTCTGTCGTCAAATCCTGGTGGTACATTTTTTTTTCCTCTGTTGCGGCCGATCTCGCTCTAAGGCTCGGTCCTGACAGTGAGAGAAGCGGTAAAATAGTGTGCAAAAAGTAAGAAACCCTTAGGCTTCACAAATGAGGCAAATCCATGGAAAAACCAAAACGACAAAAAGAAACACGGCAACAGCGACGACACGCAAATCTCCCGGCCAGATTTGCGTTTCGCCAGCAGAGAAAACAGCGAACCAACACAAAACGGGGCCGGAGCCACACCAAATACACTGCAAATCGGCATTAAGGGCAGGAAACCATTTTTCGCTCGCATTCAAAAAGGGGGTGATGGTAGCATATTGGGAGTGCGATTTACGCTGATCTTCTTGTGCGTCACTGACTGTTTCAGGAGTTCCGTCTGGATCCTTTTCATCATTTTCTCCAGTAATGTCAATACAAATCTGAGTCTCATCGTTAGCAGATGCAGTAGCACTCCTTTTCAAAGCAGCATGTATGAGCGGTTCGTCCCTATGCTTAGCAGCTGCAGGCTTCTGGGACTGCTTACCTTTTCCTTTTCCTTTGACATTATCAAGGCTAATAGCTGCATCCCTAGCTTGGTCAGTGTTCTTCAGCATGCGCAAAGCATCATCACATTGACCACTTGCAAGAGAAACTACAGGATTTGCGTCACTTCGACAATCTCTTTGCCTTGGAGGGGTAAATGTAATCGGGTCAGTGTTCTCCGACCTGTTATCACCATTGTGACCATCTGTCAGCTCAGTTGGTGGCGCAGGGTTGTGGGATAAAGGTGCCCTTGCACTAGAGTGGGGTGCACAAGCATGATGTTTCAATTCGGCTTTTTGCTGCGACTCATCAGCTGGTGATGTGGCTTCTTTGGGTAGAAGGCTATTCCCATAGGATTTACTTGAACTTGCAACTTCCTTGGAAGGTATCAGGGCAGGGCGGCAGTCTTTTTGGCTGCTGACAGGTGTTCCATCATTGTTGGGGTTCTTGGCATCAGGCGTGCACAATTGCTTGGGGCTTCCTGACTGCATATCAATGTCTTCATTCTCAAGGTTGGCATCTTCTTTGCCGATACCTTCAAAATCAATTGCCATATTATCTGTTTTCAGTTCGTGGGCAGGTGCAGTTTGAGTACCGGGAGGGTGTGTCCATGTGGCTGTAGGGCTCACAGTTGGTGCCGGTTTGCGGGCATGTTCCCGGGTGAGGTCATTAGTCAGTGCTTCAGGGGGGCTTCCTTCTTGGCTTGTTAACTGGCCAGTGTTCTGCCCCGGTGGGACAGGGTTGCTAAGACTATCATTGGCAGAGGTGGAGATAGGTGTACTCTGGGGCAGTTGATTGTTAAGAGGCGGTGGTGTAGCAGGGGAAGGAGTGTATGCAGGAACAGGGCTGCTTGCGCTCTTAGAATGATCCGTGTTACCTGACAACACATTTGGTGAAGCGTAGCGGGCTGTTGATTTTTCGGCCGCGCCAGGGGGGGTATTAGGTGCAGCAGTATTAGTACGTGTGTTAGTCGACCCTCTTGGTGGATTATCTCTAGTAAATGTTCCGTAGGTCCATACAGCTCCAGTTAACAGCTGCGTTGATGAGGTAAGGTGTGTGCGATAATCGATATAGGGTGGGACGAGGATGACTAGCTGGCAACTTGTAAAGGGTAGAATTTGCAGTGCGTCTACCTTGGTTAGATAGGGTGAGCTATCTTTACCTTCAACTCGATTGAGTTGAATATGTCGTCCTGACGCAAGGTGGAAGCTTATGATCCGCGGTTGCTTAGAGGTAGCCTCTAAACCGCTGTTGCTTTGCTTCTGAAACTCTCCTTGTGTACTGAATACATTCTCAAACTGTCCAAACAAGGTCATGAAGGTGTCAAATGAGTCAAGTTCTGGCAACACATCCAGAAAAAGGACCCATGGGTATGTTTCCTCAGCATAGGTGTAGGACACTTGTTTGTGTGTTCCGTCGTAGAAAGATTCTTTCAGTAATCCGAATCGCCTTTTCTGTGGAGAGCTCTGGCTGCTAACTGGCGCGATAACAGTGAGTCGGTTCTTATAGCTAGGGTTGCGCTTTTCGCCAACTCTGCGCCAGTGTTCTTTCTTGGTTTCATGTTTCGGTGGCTCTCCCGGCGCTCCTGAGTGTGGTAATATATTACCGCAGTGCTCAATAGATCTCGTGGAAATGAGAAATTAACACTCCGGGGGGCCCAAAATGTAATCATTGATGTGTACGAATTGTTATCATCTATAACAGTTCGGAATTCGAATCGGCTAGCTGGGTAATCTTTCGTGAGTGAGTATCCTAATTCAGTCCCTGCAATATCATCTGCTGAGTCCACATAGGAGGCAACTTTACTTCTAGCTATCTGTAATGGAAACAAAGGCATACTCCCAACTGGTGAGTAGTAGACATTCATACAGTACCAATTATTATGCATCGGTTTCACTTGGCCAAGGACTACCTGGGATGACTGCTGTCTCTGCCCAAAGGGAAGATACGTCGTTGAACAGTGGAGTAGGTTTCTTAGAACTTCAACCTCAACACCTTCAATTCGTAAAATAATTTGGGCTTTCGAGAGGTAGAAGTACTTGATCTTAAAAGACATCAGTTCGAGAGCAAGGGATGTCCTTTCGTTGTCATCAAGGTGTCGTGTGGACATGGTTTACCAGTAGTACCGCACAAGGCGGTGGCGGAAGTTTCAAAAATAGGAAACCTATAGGAGAGGTGAGTTGCTGTGGCGCAAAAACGGCAGAGCGAACGAACCCACTGATGGATTGAAAGGTGGTTGAGTGTTTCTGCCTTTGCGTCTTTTTCTTTCTCTTTCTCTTTGTCTCTCTCTTTCGCCATCTATCTACAGAGTTACCTTTCTAGCCATCTACCTATCTACCTGTCTATCTATCTATCTATCTCATCTACCCAGCTGGCCTCTCTCTCTATCTCTCTTTCATCTAATTACCTATCTATCTATCTATCTATCTACCTACCTGTCTATCTCTCTCTCCCTTTCATCTGTCCAGCTGTCTATCTGTGTTGCAGTGTCCTTCAGTGTAATGTAGTGTGGTGTAGTGTAATTTCGTGTAGCGGAGCGTACTGGAGTGTAATGTAGTGTAATGTAGTGTGACTTCGAAGTCCGCTTCGCGCCACAACGGCGTACACTTTTTCAACATCTGAACCTCCAAAAATGGTCCAAACCCCTGGTGTTTTGGACATTTTGACTTGGACATGTGCTTCGCGCCACAACGACGTGCACTTTCTCAACAGCTCAACAACAGCTCAACTTCCAAAAGTGGTCCGGAGCTGAGGTGTTTTGTACATTTTGAATTCGAAATGTGCTTCGCGCCACAACGGCGTGCACTTTTTCGACATCCGAACTTCCAAAAGTGGCGCGAGCATGGTGTGTTTTGTACATTTTGACTTCGAAATGTGCTTCGCGCCACAACGACGTGCACTTTTTCGACATCGCAACTTCCAAAAGTGGTCCGAGACCGCCAGTCTTTAACACTTTTGACTTCGAAAATGTGCTTTGCGCCACAACGACGTGCACTTTTTCGACATCGCAACTTCCAAAAGTGGTCCGAGACCGCCAGTCTTTAACACTTTTGACTTCGAAAATGTGCTTCGCGCCACAACGGCGTGCACTTTTTTGACATCTCAACTTCCAAAAGTGGTCCGAGACCGCCAGTCTTTAACACTTTTGACTTCGAAATGTGCTTCGCGCCACAACGGCGTGCAATTTTTCATCGCTCCTGTGGCCAGCTGGCTCCGCACCCGCCGCTTTAGCGAGCCTACTTTCGACCCTCCGGAGCCACAAATCATTGGAAAAACACAGTGTTTCGCGACTTTCCTACCTTTTCGCGCATCTGTATCTTCTGTCTTCTTACTCTTTCTCTTCTAATCTTCCTCTTCTCTCTGCCTCTGCCCTGCTCTGCTTTTCATCTCTCCATATTGTCGGAAGTTTGACTTCTAAACTTCCTTCGATGAAGTCTATGCCAATCAACACCCTCCTTGAAATTGAGTGTCCTGTATCACACAAGCTTCTTGAAGTAGGTTGTCAGCAGCTTCTCGCACTTTGAGAATTTGGAGGGGTGAAGCTTTGTGGAATTTGACAGTAACGGGGATACTTCCTTTTGACTTATCAGAATTATAGCATCCATTCGCTGAAGGAAGTGCTTCAGTGATACCTGGAAATTGCCCTTGTCTTAAGTCCTTGCCATCCGGCAGCTCATAGGCAATACGGGATGGTATAATAAACTCATCACTGAGAGCTTCGGGAACTTTCCACACAATAGTTGGTGGAGTACTGTGCGCACCATTCATTTTAATTATATAAAGCACAGTGGGGTACTTCTGATACTTCATTGGCTCAGTGATTTGTCTAATTTCACGCACTGTGGGCATATATTTATTGCAAGTATCAAAGACTTTTGCCGAGACTTCAACTGGACTTGTATTGGCGTGACATCCATAAATGAAAATTGGTGTTTGCAAATTAAACTGAATATTGCGCATTACACTTTGCGCTGCTCCAAACGAAGGAAAAGCATACGCAGTCGTTTCTGCTTTGCCAATCTGTGAGTGCAGTTGATCATAAGTCGTAAGTAGTATTCCTTCAGGTGCATCGAGTTGGCAAGGGATATGCACCATTGGTGTCGCTTGGATTCCAAGTTCTTTGAGGCTATCAGCCGCGGCTTGTTGGCCTTGAATTAGGCCGTGGGTTGGCCTCTTTGTCTGTTCAAAGCTAAATATGCTAGAAACTATTTACTAAAATGGGAATTTTATACAGAAACTATTTAGAACTATTTGCGCTATTTACAAAATATACAGAAACTATTTACAAAATATACAGAAACTATTTACAAAATATACAGAAACTATTTACAAAATATACAGGAATTTACCAAACATATACAAACTACCCACTAAAATTCACAAAATAACCATACTGCAACCAGATCAAGATCATGACTAGGTAAGATGTTTGGCTGATGATGTGGTGGACAAGGCTTTCAGAATGTTGCCTTGACTTGAGTGTACCCGTGAAAGGATTGAATTGGAATGGTGTGATCATAGTTTTATTCATCAATATCCAAGGCACCACGACAACAAAATGCAGCAGCGGCAACAATTTTGTTTTTCCTTTGCTGTTCCAACCCGTACTCTGACGAAGAGCATAGACAAGGCGGAGGTTTCATGTGTCATGTGGCTTGGCCCTGGGCTAAAGACTGTACTGGCATAAATGGCAAACATGTTTTTTGCTTTGAAATTTAGAAAGGCTTAAGTTTGAGCTGACAGTTGGTTGACTTGGACTAGTTTCTTATTTGGGTAGAAGTTTCCATGCCCCAAACAGCCATGCCACAGCGGTAAGATTGGTCACCCTAACTTACCCTTGTCAACTCTTCTTTCACAGCCCCTAAGTAGGTCCACATAGACATCCAGGATCCCAGCGTACTGAAAATCTCAGTAAGATCCATGGAGAAACAAAAGGCGGTCACTTTTTTTTCTGACCTTTGGATTTGGGAGGGGCCTCAGTTTCAGCCTCTTCAGTCTTAGTCTTCTCCTTGCGCTTCTTATTCTGGGTGAGTGCGTTCTCCTTTTCCTCCGGTTTGGATTTCCTTAGATCTGAGTAGGGTATGTCTATCACATTGGGGGTCCTGAATGGGAATTCCGTTTCGGACGATTGTTTTGGCAAGAAATCAGCTAGTTTTTGGTTTAACTTTGGCTATGGCTTCGCACTTTGGCCGACCGGGTATCTGATACTGACATTATATTATGCTTCTGCAGAACTTCTGCATCATTAGCAATAGGGTCTGATGATGTGACACATGTTTTAAAACCTCTCATCTCATCATAATTGTGACTGTGTGACTGAGACATCCATCAGTGATACATACCGTACCAGTTTCAGAGTCTAGAGTTTAGAGTGGAATGATTTTCCTGAAAAGAAGCTGGTGATGATTAATGAAAATGATAATGACTCATGACAGTCATGAGTACTAAGTACTAATTAATAATGATTGATGACTCATGACTGTTGATGACAAATATGCTTCAAGGCTCTCCGAGCTGCCGCAGCATTCATCAAGCTTCGTCTTGAGCAAACTAGGCAAATCCTCCTTGGACATGCCAAGACGCTTTCCCATGAAGGCGCAAACCTTTCGGAAACTTGCCAGGCAATCCTGGTGCTGAGTCTTGTTGACAACCAGCTCCATGGACATCATGGCAGCAATAACCTTAGCCGAGTCCAGGGCCAGCTCCTGGACGGTGGGAAAAAATGCACATAATGTAAGCGTGTCAGTCTATGTTGCGTCTGTATGTATAAGGTTAAGTGTAGTTGCATAGAGCATACCGGCTACCAAAAAGACATGATTGACCTCAAATAACTAACATATGATGTAACATATGTAACATAACTGACATAACTTGTATATATAACATGGTAACATTGTATGTAACATGATAATAGAACAATAGAACCAGAACCCAAGAAAAACATGTTTCATACAGAATCGGATGGAAACATTCTATTGTGAAGAAATGGTGATAGCAAAAATTCTCACAACACTTCTGGAGAAAAAAATACACTCTTTCATTTCCCTTTCTCCCTTTTGTTTATTCAATCCGTAGTCAAAAACTAAAAATTACCAAAATGTTAAGTTATGTTGTCAGCAACTGAAAACTGTGAATATGAAAATTATTTTCGGAAACCCTGTCCTGAATATCCTTGTGGGTGCTTTCAACCTTCTTCAAGCACCATGCGACTTTCTCTACCCTCTTGCAGCCAACCTGTAGCGAAAGCAAGGAAGATAGCAAAGGAAGCTTTGCACCCAAGCGATCACGATACTGGAGCATCTCTTTCGAGTCTGCGTCAACTTGTTTGTCACCTTTGAAGATCCACATGATGTCTTCCAACTTGTCAGGCTGCCAAAACTCTGCGACTCCAAGAATGGGCCTGGTTCAGGCCAGAGAAAACAACAAATAATAAACGCCAATTGAAAATCAAGGAACATCAATGGGAACATCGAACAAGCAAAAACAAAAACACAAGAGAAGGTCAGTCAGTTGGTCAGTCAACCATGTTCAGTCAGTCAGTCCTGTCCACCCCGGCCCCTGGTCCTAATCCCGAATTAATGTCTTTTGTTGACCCGGACCTGTACTTGGTCACAACCTCTAGCCACTTTGCATGGTCAGCGGTGAGCTCCTTCACGAGTTTGTTCAAAGCTGCAGCCAAATCCTCAATGTAAACCTTGAAATCCGACGCCGCATCCTCCATCAGAGTTTGCAGCAAGTCCTGGTTGTAGCTGGAAACACTGACAACGGTCTGAAGGTGCTTCATCAAATCAGCCCCCTCCGCCTTCTTGATGTCAGGGTTCTTCAAAATCTCTGCAACACCAGTGCTGATGCCCTCCAAACTGTTTTTGCAATCCTTCATCTGGCCAGGCAAATTGGTCAGCTCTTTGAGAAAGTGCAACGCCTCCTTGATACCAGTGTCACTGACAGTGTCACCATCTTTTTTCAAAAAGTCTTGGACCTTCTTGATTCCAACCTTCTCCACGTGACTCTGCAGTCTGAGGGACGCATTCAAAAGAGATTGCCCCCACTTTCCAGTGAAGGATGGATCTTGAAGAACAGCTTTCACATTGTCCTGGATGGAAATGCACAAAGCTGCAGCCTGCACAAGGGTAGGCTCCTCACCGTTATCCTGGAACTTCACGAACTCAGTCAGAACATTGTGCATGCGAGTGTAGATGCCCCCTTCAAGCTTGAGAAACTGAACATGAAGCTGTCCTGCAATGCCAGTGTTGAAGGGTAGCTGAGAAAAAAAAAGAACCCCAAAGCAAAAAGTAAGTTTGAAGCGTCTTTTCAGCACACACCACATACCTTAACATAACAGCTTAACTGGCAACTTTCGTTTATGTTTTCAGTGTTTACCTCTTTTGGGTGGCCAGACATTACATGTTTTGATCGAGGCTGTTTTGATCGAGGCTCGCTTTACCCCAAAAAGATCCAATCGGCGGAACACATATTTGATTAGTGAATAGTCAGTCAGTCCTCGCATACCCAGTTTTGAGAATGTCTCCGGGTTGGGATCGGTCAGGGCGTAGAGGTTCTTTGAGGTTGTTTCATCATCATCATCGTTGTACTCCTTAGTCCATTGCACATCAAGCCACTCCGCAAACTCCTTGAACAAGCCTTCTGGAAATGCTTCGTTGCCCACCTCCTTGACATCTTCAAAGAGTTCGTTCATCTTGGTTCTCTTCTCGTGCTTCTCTGGTAAGTTGGTCAAAACCTCCAGGAAGTTCTTGCACTCTTTCAAGTGCACGTAGAACTGATTCTCGTTGACTGGATTGGCTGCCATGTGAACTTTGAGTTGAGCAGCTTCTTCAATCAACTTCTGGCACATCTGGGAAGCTTGCGCTGCACTGATGGTTGCCGCTGCTGCAGCAATCAATTTTGACCAGGTTGTCCTGACAAGGGCGCAGGGTCTAATGACTTGATGGTCGAATCATTGTCAAGTCATTGTGGCCCTTCGAACTTGTGAGAAACAACTACCACCAAAAATATTTGCTGTAAGGCCGATGCATGTTTGAAAAAGCAAAGAAATATTGAAATATCATTTGATGAAAATAATTTGGGTCTCAAACTTCCAAAAAATTAGTTGTTTCTTCTTCTACTTCAAAATCGGCGACACTGGAACCCCAAACCCAAACCCCAGTCTTCAACAAAGCATTGCTCCGGAATGCCAAATTGATCCGAGAGGAAAATAAGTGGCTCGTGGTGGATTGGAGCTTCAGGGTCTTTTTGGTATGCGGGTCCAAAATCGCTGGGTCAGAGCAAAGATGAACAGTCTTGCACCCCAACATCTTTTGAAGGTCTGCAAGGACCCGGAGGCATAGGCCACTTGAATTGCTGAAACCCTCTGTGTTGTCCACAAGTAGCAATTGCTCTTGCTGTTCAGTGAGTTCAGGCAACCTGCCAAAAGAAATGGACCACTGAAGACGTAGTAAGAAGAATTGACTTGCAAAGGTGAAGGGGCAGTCTGACTCAAACCCAAAAATTAAATAAGTGAGCTTAATGAGCCATCCTGTAAGGCCCAAGCTTGGAATCTTATAATCCAGAACCGAAGGTGTTTTCATCCAAATGGTTTGAACTTGAAGATCCTGACTAAAAATCGATCTTAGATTCTAACTCTTGACTACTTTTGACCTTGAATTTTCTTGTCTGGTCTGGGTTTATGTTCTTCTCCTGCCTGAGCACATCCGGGCAATTGCAAAAATCAGGGATTGAGTTGAGGACGGCCACCGTAGTCTCTGTGTTAATGGTTCTCAATTTGTCCACCCATGCGCTGAACAACGAGCACTGGATGGCGATCATGCCCTCAGTGCCAAGCTTCGAATGTTCCATCATCTTGGCAAGCGTAAACATGGCCCTCTCTTTGGCTTCCTTCCTGATGGAAATATACTCAAAGAAGCTCCCTCGGTGCTCCGCTGTGACCCCCGGATCAACGGCTAGCATAGAAACCTGCAGCAGGACACACGAAATTAGCCAAGTATTGATGAATCGATGAAAAAACTCAATGGGCAATGGACATCAATGGACTATTGGCTCTAGCTTTTGCCAGAACATGTGGTACTAGTCATACACTAGATTCTCAACCATTGTAACATTATGTTATTACTACATTACTTGACTTTACATTTTATGAAAGTGACTCGACTAACAAAAACTGTCTCCAATGCTGTTTGACTTTGCACATCTCAACCCCCACCACAAAAAGTTTGAAACAGGAGCGAAAGCCTCCAGGAGCATTTTGCCGATGTCCACCAGAGCTTGCCTCATACAGTCCGCTGATTGGGTCTGGAGGGCAGAAGCCAGCGCGTTGCTCTGGGCAGTCAACTTCTCGACAACCTCCTGTGGAGACTCATTGTTCACGATGCTGATCTGATTGACAATCTCCACCCACTTGGACATGCGGTCTGCCATAGAAGAAATCTCCTCCATCAACTTGGCCGCCTCTTCTGACTTAATCCCTTCAAGTTTAGTCACTAGGTCCATGGCCTTGACCACCTTCGAGTCTGTCTCCTTGACTTTCTGGCGATTGCCCCAAAGCATCATTGGACTCACCTGCTGAAGGGCGGCCAAGCTCTGCTTGGCTCCGGCCATGACCTTCTCTGGGTTCACCTTGCCACTGCCACTGCTCTTGCTGGATGGGGCGGCGGATGCCTCGGTTTCAGTCTTTTCCTTTTCCTTCTCCTTCTCCTTCTCAGCTTTGCGGGTTGCCTTTGCTGCTGGTGCCTCAGTTTCTGCTTGCTTTCCTCGAAACCTCTTCGTGGGAGCCTTCTTCTTGGCCTTGTTCTTCAAGTCAAAGCCTGACTCTTCAGAACTGTCGTCCCCAAGGTCTTCCTTCTCCTCCGACTTTTCTTCCTCAGAGTTTGACTTCAGGTTCTCGTTCACTTGATCCTGGTGAAGTTATGGGCCCTGGGCCATGATAAAGGGGTGATAGGAAAGTATGTATTGCCGTATTGCAATATATAATTATATAGTCTTATATAGTCTAGTCTAGTATAACTGACTATGAGCAAACCTCGATTATAACTAGGCTCTAAGAGCTATGGTACGATATGATATGATTTGACTTAATATGTTTTGATTTGATTTGACCTGATTTGACGTGATTCGAAATGAAATCATATGGTCTTGTAAAGTCAAGTGAAGTGTTCTGATTTCAAGAGCGTTTTGTTACCTGCAAGTTGTGCAAGGTAAGTTGCATTTCAGAAAAATGCAATACCAAATGTGGAATCTGTAAAATCAAAATGCTGAGTCTGAGTCATGCTACATAGTCACATAGAAAGTGATCATTTGATCGGTCACTCTGGGTGTTCCTGTCCTCGTCCTGGGCCTCAACATCCAAGCCTGCAGCAGCCTTGCCAAAGATCTCTTCCTGGGCGTCCTTGGCATCCTCGTCCAACGTAGTTCGCTTTTCCTTAGTTGATGACATTCGGGTTCCCACCACAACCTTCTTCTTTCCTCCAGTAGGCATCACCACAACTCCGTCCTCTCCTCGCTCGTCCTTTCAGGGCAGGGTCCAGCTGGGATGTGAAGTGCAAAGTGTTTAGTCAGAAGTCTTTACGCGGTGGTTTGAGTGGGAAATATCCAATAGATAACGGGTTTTTTCAATTTGGATCTGGATGATTCATGATAATTAGTGATAGCAATCAAAATCACAATCACGATGGCGATGCGTGATATTGACAAAACAAACAAACCGTATGAAAGAATGATCGAATCGATACGGTGTTGAAATGTTGAAACAATGGCTAGCTTAGATTTTTTGTCACATCTCAAGGAACCAATCATCGTCCTAGAAACTTTTATCGGTTCAGTCAGTTCAGTCTCTGGAATCATCAAAATGCATCATCTCATCTCAGCACCTGTAAGTTTTGACCTTTTTAATTCAGGCCCTATAAAAATTATTGTTTTCATTCTTTGACTGCAAACCTTGTAACTGTTTTGAGTTCCAACGGAAGTATTGCATTCTTGCAACAATGTCCTTTTGGATCTTGAAGCCTTTCTTTTCCAGCCAAGCGCGCTTTTGCCCCAGTGTCCTCAACCTCTTTTTGGTCGCACTGTCAGCTTTCTCAGCGAAGAACTGGGCAACGGGGGTCCAATCGCCTTCCTGCAGAAAGGCTGCATGGAATTTCTAACCTAACAAACAATATCAAACAATGAAAGGATCTATTATAAGAGTCAATTTTTGGGACAACTTTACAACTTTTGATAATTTGAGGTCAGGGCCAGGGGTCGTTCAATTGTTTAATAATCCCGTTGCCCACTATTGAAAACGATAATGCAAAACCAAGAAACTTGTCTGAAATCCACATATTTGCTGGTGCTTTTCTTGACAAAGAGATCAATGTTCACCACCTCATGCCGAGGTTTCCCCTTGGGGTTCTTCGCCAAAAAGCTCACATGCCTTTTGCGCAGTCCTTTGAACCTCACTTGACAATCTAGATGGTCACTTTCACAGAAACACATGCGCACACACACACATATGTCACATATATGATATTATGCATGAATCATGCATACTTGCTCGTCCAAGAACCAAGTGAGAGTAAGAACATGTAAGACGTAAGAATTGTAAGAACAGTTTTAAACATATAGTAAGAAGAGTTTTGATATAAGAAGTAAGAAATAGTAAGTTAAAGTGACAAAGTTTCACATTGTCAGAGTCAATGCCTGGAAAAAAACATTTTCTTTGTCCTAAGTATTACTGCAATCAGTAGATCACCAAGGAACTTCACATTCAGCGCTGAGTTCTTTCTCTTCAAACGGATGAATTCCGAAGCCTTCACCTTCTTAAAGCTTCCTCTTTTCACATAGTAACATTTCAAGCAGTAGGTGTGACCCCCATCCGATTTCGCTGGCGTCACCACCATCGGGACAGCCGGCGGCGCATCCTGAACTCAACATTGCTGGGGGGCACACTTAATAATTCATTGACTGATAAGGACTGGCCTACATGATTTGCATTTTCGAAAAATGCAATAACAAATCTTTTGGACGGCATGAAGCCGTTTGTTTTTGCCTAGTCTTGTCCGACGAATGCTCCAAAAAATGGATCTTGAGTGGCGTTGAATGGGAATTGGTTGTTGTTTGGTGGAGATGACACAATATTTAAATTATGTATAAATATATTATAATATACACTTATATCATTTCATACAATATACAAATAATAAATAATATAAATATATAATATAAATAAATATTTAAATATAATATTATATAGGGTCGAGTCGAGTCTATATATAGTTGTTGTTTTATGCCTCCATCATTCGGAACTTGGGATCTTAATTGGAGGCAAGCCTCTGCATCCTGAGTTCCAAATTCTTGTTCACAGGCTGGGCAGTGGGTGTCGGGGATCTCGAACTCTGCGTCTTGGGAAGTGTTCATTGATGACCATTGATATTTTTAATGAAACTAGGAACCTCAATCAAAGTAGCTCTCTGACTCGCCCAGCCCGAACTACTCTAAACAATGGCAAAACCCGAAACCGCAACATTTTAACAACTTCTTCAAAAAGTCTTTTTGTGATGAGAACGAACCGCACTGAAGAAACACAGGATACACTGACACACTTCGAAGCGTTTACATTCCATCATTTGTCCCTCGGCTCTGCCAAACGTCAGTGTCATCTTCTAATCTAGCCATGTTCCAGCTAGAGCAGCACGTAGCCAGACAATGGCCACAAAACGCAAATTAAACTTTCGCATGGGAGGCCATGCGTGTCCAAATTTACAGATCCCAATTTAGAGACCCATCCGCTGTTTTGGCACGGAGAAGCCAGCCAGGTGAGTACTCCATATCTTCAAGAAAGTCTTCGTCCTTCCACGCTAGTTCATCTTTGGAATCCCCTTTCCAAGTCTTCACTGGGAAGTTGCGGTGGGCACTCCAGAGAACCAGATTTTTGGGCAGCGTCCAGCCCAACTTGAAAGGCAACAAAACAGAAAGAGTGGCCGCAACCACTGCCCCAGCCACGGGAACACTCCAACTCACCTTGGGAGGGCGGCTGCTTTCTTATTGCGAGCTGAAGTTGAATTAAAATACTGCCTGCTACTGCTACTTATTTTCCAGATCCTGGACATCCCTCCCTCAAAAGCAAAGTGCAGTAGGATACCGTAGAGTACAACAGGTTCAAAAAATAGTTTGTGGTATGGAGTTTTGGAAGTTTCATCGAAGTTCAATGATTCAGTCCTTTGAGTGGAAATATGGCGTTTGCTTTTCCAAAACCCCCCACAAAAATTTCGAGTCTAAAACAAGTTGAGTGCAGCCCAGAAACCTATGTCCTTGTATGTCATAGGGCCCAGGTTGAGGCGCTGCAGGGAAAAATCCTGGAGCGAGAGCAAGTCCTGCACAATCAATGTTTACTGGATGTTGTCTGAGGGGAGAGGGGTCACATAAAAAGGTTGAAAATGTCATGGTGGAATTTGTACATGCCTACTTGGTAGAAGAGGCACAAGTTAATCACGAAAAATTGTTCTTTTACAGTATCAGTATCAGTATCATTGATATTTTTTCTAAACAAAGAATATTGTATGCAGTAGCAGTACTGTGCTGAACTTGTTCCGGCGTGCAGTCTAATTGAGCCGATAGGACATCCGGTGCCGCCAAGTTCCAGCAGATAGTGCTCTCGCCGCCCATTGCATTTCATGTTCAGTGCGTAATAGAGCTAGAGTGCTAGCCGATTGAGACAGCTGCTGTTCCCAAGGGCACATTGGGTAATAGCGAGTTGTTTACTATTACTCTGGAATACGATCCTCAGTTACAGGACACTGCCAAGGCAGGGTGTGCAACAGGCCTCGTGACGCAGCGCGTGCAACATGGTGCCAGGGGAGAACAGAGAAACTCCACGATGACGCCTCGCACGAGCAGGATAATTGAGCTGGTAGGACATCCATTGCCGCCAAGGATGGGTAAATAGTGTTCTCGCCGCCCATTGCACCTCATGCTCAGAGCTTGATAGAGCCTAGAGTGCCAGCAGCCTCGGACAGCTGCTGTTCCCAAGGGTACCTTGGGTAATGGCGATTCTTCAACTCCCACTTTGAAATGCGGCACAATGTTCCAAACCGGTGCTATCCTAGTGTGCTGTCCTTCAGCCGCGCCGAAATAGCCTCTGCATCGCCCTCCAGAGACGGAGGCATGTAGCTGTGAAGATCTTTCGTTTTTTCAGCAAGTCCCTTGGCGATGTACAGCATTTCGGACCGTATTCGTGTACAGGGCAGCACGTAGAGCAACTGTGGACCATAGTCGTGCCTCAAACCAGCTGCTCTCCCTTTTCCCACCTCGTTCAACTTCTGCTTATAAGTTTGCAGTGCCAGGTGGAGGAAACCATGAATGACCTGGACAACATAGGGTTTGATAACATAGGGTTTTCCCGCACTCCACCATTCAAGTACTCCCGCATGCCCTCACCCCCCGCTGTGCCCCTTACATCGCTAGGAACATGACACATGTGTCTGTTTTTCCTCTGCTGTTCCCAAGGGCACCTTGGGTAATGGTGAGGGCTTCATTTTCACCCTACCAGGTACTCATCTTTCATGGTTCATCCTCCTCATGACTGTCACTCTCTTCCCAATATCCCGGCCCCATCTATGCTACCAACATCTGTGCTCCTTGCTTCTGTCCTCCCCATTGTCCATTGCCTCGTGCCTCTCTGCACAGAGTGCCACCTCCTCCTGTCATATGCTGCGGTTCCACCATGTGCCCCGCCCCGTGCTACTCACTCCTGTGTCATGAATCTCCTACTGAACCACAATACACTGCCCCCCCAACCCTGCCACCAGTTATATGTTGTACATCTCTCCTTCTGTTGAGGTGTCGGGTAGTTTGTTGACTGAGCCTGGACCTCACATGACTCTTTCCGCCAGCAGCCATTGGTTCGAACTGTGAGGACACCGCACCTGCATAAGCCAGTGTTGCTTGGATCCTCACTTTTACTCAACTTCTAATCTCGCCCGTTCATTCTCCCTACAGCCGACACGGGGTTCCCGTTGTTTGGCCCCTGCCCGTTTCCCGGTGTTTGGCCGCTGCCACGCAATAGCGAGTGGTTCCTGTCTTTTGGTCCTGCAAGTCGTGCAACTGCCTTCACTCTGAAGAGTGCTGCCACTGCAGGGTACCTGCTGCTGGTATGCCGAAGCCAAACCCTTTTCCTTCTGGCCTAATCAGTGTTTCTGATCAACACCTACTGGACATATCGGCTGGAATGAATTGGAACATGCCAGCAGCCAGCAGCGTTCGTTTTCTTGCGGTGAGGGGCACAATATGGGTAGGTGATTGCCAGACAACATATAATTTCACATTGGTAGAATACCACTTGCATATTGACGAGGCACCATGGATCATTTTTTCGACCCTCGCCGACGCCCTTGAGACAGAGTTTGACCCTGCCTTCTGGGATACCGTCAATTATGGCCGAAAAGAGCGGTGGGGTTTTCTTGAACTACCCTGGGATGGAAAAGTCTACGGTGCTGCACCACAGTATGCCCAAGTCCGGCTATCTATCTTTAATCGTGACGCTCACACCATGCGTGTTGTGCAACCGTTTGTGTGGAACCATACGCACCTGAAAGTTCACCCGAACAGAGCAATGGTTTTCCATGAACAAAAAAGATTAGCCTTCCTGCTGCCTTTGATAGTAGAAGCTCATGGGTTGCTGCCGCCTAAGCCATTGTTCTGGGTCAATGATGACAATACCATCCCATTGTGGAGAACCACCCTGTGGACGCATGAAGAAACCATCCAGTGGTTAGCTGAGACCGGAGAGACGTACCCGCAGGAACTGCGCGAGGAACTCCAGCCGCGCATTGACCAACTTAAGCCTTCACAACATGCGAAACGGGCACTGCCTCCGCCTCCGCCGGTACCGACCAGGTGGGCGGAGCGATCGTTAGCAAAACAGCCAGCACAAACAGTGCAAACAGATGCTCCACCGGACCCTAAATGTACTCAAAGCACGCCACAGCAAGTGGCTGACCGAGAACGGCAATACATGGAATTGCAGTCTATTATTCATCAAGCAAACCAACAAACGTTGGCAGATAGCCGACCAGCGGCGACCAGACTGACCCAAAAACCAGCCAATTTGCTGGCCGCAAGTCAGCAAAGCACAGACATTGCAGCAACGGCCGCATCGTCCAATCCCAGTACAGGCGTAGTGGCAGAAGCTTCAACCCCGCAGCAAAGCAAGTCACCAGACAAAATCAGTGCACAGTCATTATTTCACAGACGACCAGGCCCACCATCGGCCCTGCCCGTGAACAAAGCACAAACGGATACCCCGGGTACCGGTGTGTTATCCTCTGACTCTCACTCTGCAACCCACAGCAAAGATGATGAGCAACAACAACCTTCGGAACAGCTTGCCGCCCACGACGACACATCTACAGAAGAATCGTCGCCTGCAAATACACCCAAAGCATCGCCGGAGACTCAAGCGACTGACACTGCTGGTGCTAGTAGCCCTGAACCCGCCAGTGACCCCATGCAGGACGTCGACCTCGCCACAGCGGACATCCCAACGTTACAGAACATGGAAAAGACAGCCTGCGAAAGAGTGGCCTCCTGTGAAACGCGACTCCTCAATGCCCGCGAGCACCTTACTCGCATTAGAAAGCGCCTTAAAAGAATGCAAGATGCCCACTCACCAGGTACTCCGCAACCCTCGCCTGTTGCAGATATGGAAATGGAAATCATTGACTGACCGTACAGACAGCTAGCACTGTGTGCACCTGACTGTGTGAAATCACCTGATCAGTGCCATTTCTAATGCCGCCTACTCTGTAGATGCGCCAAGAGAAAAGCAGCTGCGTGCCAGGCTAATACCCACCAAACCTGCAGTAAGGGAGAGTACCCACCAAGTATGACCCCCATAAACGGGAGCAAAGGGATTTATGGGTTTTCAATCTTTTTGAACTGTCTGCGAAGTCTCCTTGCTAGGCGTGTGTCCCAGGTCCTGTCACCGTTGGTCACCTCAATGTCTGTCACCTAACATGTGCTTTGGGTAAGTAGGTTGCATAAACTGTTAGTGGCTCAATTGTTCGCACTGCAGCTTTTGTGGCTCCACTAGTTTTCATAGCTAGGTCAGCCATCTGACATCAATTCGCACACTAAGGTGTAAGACAAACCCTGATTGTTTTGCTTCCTACCTGTTTCACCTCCAACGCATTGGCCCTGTAAGGGGGAACCCTGACCCCGGGTGCCGGGTGTTCAGGGTTTCCTTAGCCTTGCCAATCCTGTTGATATACTTTTGCACTCGTTGCCCGTATAGCATCCACTATCTTGGCTAGTCACTTGGCTCCTGACACCCGGGCACCGGCTGTTCAGGGTCAAGCTGGCGTCAACATGCTGCAACAGCTTATGACACCAAACAGGTTCATTTCGTTGGCGTCGCCTGACCCTGATGAATCAGAAACAGACATTGAACCAGCAGAGCCACCCGCTCCAGATGACACAGTCGAGGATGTGTCAACGCACAGTGATACAGAATACTTTGACGCCCTCGAGACGGATGACGACGTTCCATATTTTCAACAAGGGACTGAGCCTCCCCCAAGGGAGAAGTGGGAAATTGCCGCACCTATCGATTTCTTGAATGTTCACGAG
>CAMXCT020002265.1:0-107487 GCA_947184155.2 Cladocopium goreaui | reverse complement strand
ACTTGCAAAACAGTGCTTGCTTCGCCACCAGGGCGACTTGCAAAACAGGGCTCTTGGCTGATGCTTTTATGATTGACAAGGTCTGTAGGTAGCAAGGTTTCAGGGTGTCAGGTAGGAATAGGACATTGCTTCAATAGAGCATTGATGCCAGTGAGCCTTCAAAAGCTTGACATTCTGGCACCAACAAGGCACAAAACACAAATCTTTTTCACTCCATTTCGCCCCAAAAGTTTGGATTGCTGTGCCATCTACATCGCGCTGAGGTTAAGAAGACATGGTTATCAACAAGTTCATGAAGGGCGGTTTGGGCATGGTAATTGCGGTAAATAAAGAGATTTGAGATTGAGAAAGATGTGATGCTGTTGTGATATGCTAGTTTGTATGTATGCTGGTATGTATGCTGGGGGGTGGGATAGTATGTTGGCTGGGGGCTGAGGCTTCCCCTATAGGGAGAGACTGTGGTAATTAATCCCATAATCTTCATGATAAATGATGATGAAAATTATGTTGGTTATCCCCATAAATTTGAAGTGATGATTATGAAATTCAAGCTCAAAATTACAAGAGGCACACAAACACTTTGAAGCATGAGGAGAATTTGAAGAAGAATGATAGTTAAATTTCATTTTATAAAAGTGAAATTGTCTTTTGTTTTGGTTTGTTGTTATGGTTTTTGGTATAGTCTATTTTATAATCTATTGTATTGTTTAGGTTGTTTGAGTTTTTTTTGTTTTGTTGTTTGTTGTTAGGTTTTATGTTGAATATCTTTGTATGAAAGCCTACACTAAATCCACCATTGATATTTTTGAAGTGCCTTGTTTTTCTGAATTTGATATTTGGCAAAAATATGATTATTCAAAGAATGATTTTAACAAGATGAATGATTTGACCTTGTATCTTGTTAAAAGCAGAGTTAGAAACTTATTTTTCAACAGGGCTTATAATTTGATTTACGGCAAGTTTTTGAGCAAATATGCTGATGATGTTGAAGTCATTTATTACACAATTCCATCTAATACATACAAAGTTAATTACAAAAAAATAGTTGATGAACTTTGGAAATTGAAACTGGATGAGGATGAGGAGAAAGATAAGTTGAAGAAAAACATGATTGCTTGTATCAACATTGGTCTATTAGAAAAGCAAACTAACAAGGCTAAAACGTCCATAGTGTTTTCAAAAATGGTTGATGCCTTTTACTATCAAGAAAAATACGGTGGTGATATAAGTATTATCACTGAAACTACATACGACCGCTATTTCAATGATGGTTATGATGATGATGATGATGATATGCTGATTGAAAGAGATGAAATGGGGAATGACATTGAGAATATTGAGGATGATAATGGTAATGATATTCCTGAAAAGATAGATGAGTGTAAGCATTATGTGCTGAACATATCTGACAAAAAACTTTGATGAATGGATATAGGTTTATCAAAGAACTTATTTTACAACATCATAACTTTGATATGAATGAGGCTTGTAAAAAATTAAAAGACAATGATGTTGAAGTCTATTCTGTAAAAACTGACGCCTTTGTGATTGATAAATCTAATCTGGGCAAAGCAAGGGAGGTCTTGAAGTTTGGTAGTGAGATTGGAGAATGGAGATGGTCTGATAAATTCAATTTTCCCAGCAAGGCATTTTGTAAGAAACCCAGTAATTTGTGTGATATTACTGAATATCAAAATATGACTGGTGAAGTGAAGGATGAATGGAATACTGATGAAATCATAGATGAGCATATTTTGAATAATAAGAGGTTGATGATTAGAGGGGAAGTAGCAGGAACAGGTAAGAGTTCTATATGTCAGCATTTACAAAATAGAGGTTATAAGGTATTATTTGTAGTGCCTACCAATAATTTAAAACAAGAGTGTGGAGCAGAAGCAATGACCATCAATAAGTTTTTTGGTATATCTTATGGTGATGAGAGACTTGAGAAGTTTGATTATTCTGATGTTGATGTCATAGTGTTTGATGAAATCATTTTTCATAATGTGGGCAAGTGGGCTTTGATATGGGACTTCTGTAAGAACAACCCTGATAAAATTGTAGTGGCAACTGGAGACACTAACCAGTTGAAAAACCCAGAGAGGGTAAGCAATGTAATGTCATTTGAGAAATATGCTGACCATTGTATTAATTTGATTTTTGAAAATAATATTACATTGTATGAGTGTAAGAGGCTGAAGACTGAAGAAGACAGAAAGAAACTTTATGATATAAAAGGTATGATTATGAACAATGAGCCTATCCTTAATGTCATTGAAAAATACTTTGGATGGAGTGATGGCAATGAGATATGTGAAAACAACATCGCTTATACTAATAAAACTTGTAGAGAGGTGAGTAGCAGAATGAGAAAGATGAAAGGTATAGAAGATGAATATGTGATAGGTGAGGAGGTAATATGTAGAAAGTATGTTAAGAATAAAGGGATGAAATTTAATGTGAATTTTAAATTCAGGGTTTCACATATTGTTGGCAATATTGTTGTTTTACAAAATGTGGCAACTAATGAGAAGCAAAATATAGAACTGAAAGTATTGAGAAAACATTTTATATATGCTTACTGCTACACGACACATTCAAAACAAGGCTGTAGTGTAGCTACCTCGCAACCAAAACACGAGAAATGATTGTTGGTCAGGTGAAGGACCCAAACTTGGCTAATTTTTGGTTGGGCTTCTATCAGAATTTACCCGGATATGACATGATATGATGTTGGTTGCGATCTTCTCCAGTATGGATTCGGACCAGGTAAAGAGTGCTGGGTAAATCGCGGTAAAGGGTGGGTGAAGATGTCAATTCGGATCTTAGAATGGATAACATGTTGGACTATGATGCCCAGCATTACCTAGTCAAGAAATTAAGCTCTTCCCCAGCTTCAAGCTCTTCCCCAGCTTCAAGCTCTAATGTTTTGCGTGGGACATGTAGGATCTCAAAGTCATGTTATTCTGAGCTAAATCCTCACTTGGAGGATCTTGGAGGATTTCAGAATTTATAGTCACTGTATGAACGTTCTCATCCCAACGACATAACGTATACATACGTATACAACAATGTACTCTACAATCCTCCAAACTTACAACATCTTACAACTGGCTTATATTCTCATCGGTTTACAACTGGCAAAATCCCTCTGCCGATACCGAGACGCAGCTGTCCACCAGGAAGCGAGCGCGGACATGGTGAAATCCACGCAAGATCTCTTCTATTCCCTGCTAGGCGGGGATTCTGCCATGGTCCAACTTCATCCACGGTGGACAGCCCCAAAAATTTGTGGGGACTTGGTGAATTTGTGAATCTAGTCATAGCCTATAGCCAAATGAAGAGTCACTGCATGTCACTGCTTAAGTCTATATAAGCGACTGCAAGCCAAATGCAAATGGCTGTTCATCCCCTACGCTGGGTCAGCATTGGATGGGTACTGTAACGACTTTTTTCCCTACTCTTTTGCCACAATTGAGGATATGTATATATATATATTTAAATAATTATATGTATACATTATAATATAATATTACGTTATATATACACGTATTAACAATGTTATGTGTATATGTATATGTATATATATATATATGTACACTATCCAGCCAAAGGGCCATGTCATGTCTTTGACAACATTTCGGCACTCTTTTTCGGCTGGGATCATCCGTTGCTGCAATTGCTCCATAGGCAACATTGTGAATAATGTCAGCTCTCTTATCTTCGGAGCCCGGGTCCAAAGACCGTGGACCCTGCGGTGAAACGGAGGTAGCAACAGCCCTGGGTTTATACGGGGGATAGTTGGATCTCTGTGAAAGAGGTTAGAGGTCCATTATTCTAGAGGCAACATTCCCATATTCAGAAAATCTTCGCATACCATGTTTTCATCGTACTCCAGACCTGGGTTTTGGTATGTTACTTTGATAGGCATTTCAGCTCAATCTGGAGGGAACAGTTGGCCCACGGCGAATCCACTGAATGCCCCTCCACAGCTTTCTATCCCCTATGTCGTTCCAAAGCAGCTGTGGACGTTGAATGAATTGCAGGCTGCTTTGATAAGGAAGTTTCCTCATTTGTCTACCGAAGAAGGACAGGGTTGTCAAAGGTAACGTTTTTAAAGGTTGGCTGAGTAAAAATTAGCAAGTTTCTTCCCCGGGACCTCACCCAAGGTGAACTCGGAAAAATAGAACCCACTGGTGTGCCCCTGGAAGTTTGGGCTGGCTTTGGGATTGGAATTTTGGTTCTGGCCCCGAAATTTCCCTATGTCGTCTCTATACCAGCCACGCATACTCGGAATTCTTCGCATTCCACAAATTCTTCGCACTCCAGCGAGGGCATCGCACTCCACAGCTAGGGACGTACACATACTGTAAAATCCACGCACTCTGCAAGATCTTCGCACTCCATAAAATCTTCGTACTCGGTGATTTTATCTTTTTTTCTGTTTTTTTCTTTTTTTCGTTTTTTTTTGGCTAAAATCGCCTGGAATCACGTTTTCTGGAATATGGGCAAGGTAGCGGTTTCGCGTGAGACGTCTGTAGTTTCACATACTATCGCATTCCAGGCCGTTTTGGCCAAAAATGACCAAAAATTAAAAAAAAAGAAAAAGAAAAAAAAACTCAGCAGGGTGAAATGTGATAATTTTCTGGTATATGATGGAAAAAACTGGTGTTGGATCCATGGGGAAGGTCGAAGGGGGCCACGCATACTGTTTTATTTTCGCATTCCAGAAAATTAGCGCACTCCAGGGGTGGCATCGTACTCTATCGGTGGAATTATTTTGCGCGGAAGAAAACAGGATCGTCGATGATTTGTGTTCCCAGATCCTGTTGTGCAGAGCTCTTTGCGGGGCCGCAAAGATGTCAAGAAAGATGGGGATGGCGCTGCTGATGAAAGGCCAGACAAGCGTGCCAGAACATAAGCTTAAAGCTTATGAATTTGGTTTTGAGATCCTGAAAAGTGTAGATGACAAATTTCCATAAGAACATTATTAATCCATTTTTGGAAAGCTCAACATTATTAACTATGACATTTCCAGAACTTGTTGAAAGTAAGGATCTTCTTTGGGGAAGAACATGTGCAGTCGACAACGTACGTGCCAGAAGAAAAGGAGTACTTGGCAAACTGTATGAAAAATACAAATTTCACCTGAAAGGGGTCTTCGCAATTCCCTGAAATTTCCCAGCTATTTTGGCATGGAATATGTTCGGCCGCTCGGCCCTGGAATATGGGCAAGAAATTGCTAGAATTATATAACCATTTACACAGAAATTTCATGACATTGCTATTAAATTTCACGAGCTCCTGGGATTTTGTGATTTTTAGGGAATATTGGATATCAAGGTCAAGATGCAATATTTGGTGCAGTGTACGCGCACAAGGGTGGCACCAAAAAACTTAAGCGTCATGGTTTGCACGGGTTTGCACTGGATCAGCCTTCCATACATGGAAGTGGTCCAATTAATCATTAATCGTTCAGAAAAAATGAAACGGTCGGAAACGGTCGGAAACAGTCGGAAACGGTCGGAAACGGTCGGAAACATGATCAGGCCAAAACTTGTTCAACCCGCATTTTTTTAAAAATAAGCATTTCCGCGCAACGCCGTTTTTTTTGAAGGTCCAAACGTGTCCAAGGGGAAACGGTTGGAAACAGTCGGAGATTGCACCTTCGCTCGGCAAAAAAACATGTTTTTACACAATTTTCAAAAATGTTTCATGAACATATGCTACAAAACAACTACTTTTTTGCCGAGCGAAGGTGCGATCTCCGACTGTTTCCAACCGTTTCCCCTTGGACACCTTTGGACCTTCAAAAAAAAAGGCGTTGCGCGGAAATGCTTATTTTTAAAAAAAAATGCGGGTTGAACAAGTTTTGGGCTGATCATGTTTCCGACCATTTCCGACCGTTTCCGACTGTTTCCGACCGTTTCCGGCCGTTTCATTTTTTCTGAACGATTAATGATTAATTGGACCACTTCCATGTATGGAAGGCTGATCCAGTGCAAACCCGTGCAAACCATGACGCTTAAGTTTTTTGGTGCCACCCTTGTGCGCGTACACTGCACCAAATATTGCATCTTGACCTTGATATCCAATTCCCTAAAAATCACAAAATCCCAGGAGCTCGTGAAATTTAATAGACATTGCTGGGGTGATCCAGAGATGGTTTTCCGATGTCTTCCGCACTTCCAATGTCAGTAGCTGGGTGAGGTTCTTCTCACCATGCTGTACACCCTCTTTTGGCTATGCAGCCCAGTTCCAATGGACGCACCGCGCTTGCGGGGCTGGTTTTTGAATGATGGCAACCCCTGCGAAAACCACGGGTTGACAGAGCTATTGGATGCATAAAAAGCTGCTATACGATGCTATAATTTTGTCTGTGTTTAGGATTGTTTATATAGGTAAATCCTCCAGAGTAGGAGTCTTCATGCATGCCGCATATGTATCAGTTTGAAAGTGATCACACGTGGCAGTGGTTGGATTCACAACGAACATCCGACTCCATTTTTCCCCATGCCTGAGCAGTTCCTCAAACATGTTCAGATTGCTCTTCTGCTTGGAAGTGCATCCCACTCGTGGTTCATATATAACATGTATAATATATATATATGGTATATATAATATAACATGCACTATACATTATATATATATTATATTATATATTATTTATTATATATTATATGTTATATATTATGTATTATAATATATATATATATATAATACTATATATATATATATATATTTATTATATTATTATAATATAATATACTATGTATATATATATATATGTTATTATTTTATATTATTTATTATATATTATATATTATATTATATATACCATATATGCATTTTTAGTAGATATAATATATATCATTATGTAGATATAGATGTTTACAACCCATGTATACATATATGCATTATATATATGTATAGGTGTATCACATCCATTTCTCAAGAAAAATGTTCTTTGAATGGCTTGTCTCAAATGGGTGACCCAAGACAAAGGTGACACCTGTGGAGACCCGGCAACAAAGATTGGATGGAAAAATGGAAAGGTAGTATACATGTATAACATTGTATAAGTGTGATATACTGTGATGTTCCATACTGGCTTATAACATGATTTGCAGGCGTTTTTGAGTCTTCGAAACACCCACCCAGCCGCGCGAGCCGCGTTTGATCATCCACGGCTGATCATCGGCTCGCAGGACTCTTCGGTTGATGTCATGTTCCGGAAGTACATCATGTGGGACATCCCAGTGAGATGGCGCCAACGTGCAATCTTGGGCGCAAAAGGGTATCATCCTATTGGCAAAAAACATGTTATATATTACGCAGAGTATTTGTGTCTAGTATGTGTGTATTTGTTGTACTATATATATAATTATATATATATATGGTCAATGACACGTGATGATATGATTATGATATTATACAGTAGATATTTGGTTTACATCACAGTGTAGACTATCTTCAGAGGGTTGTTGGGGTCAGCATTTTTTGCCTTTTCACCTGTGTGACTGTAATAACCAGATCCTTCAGCAGGAACGGTGGTTGGGCATGCAGCTAAGGATTCTTGCTCAGAGCTTGGGGGTTGCTCTTAATTACCTGCAGATACACAGACATCCTGATAGTGATACTCGGGCATACTCATGCATGGGTCGCAAGTGAAGTTCGACAACTGGTTCACCAGCTGTCTTGAGTACGAACCCGGTTTGTGCTAATCTGGGCTAATATGGGATCAACAATGATAAACCATCCCCTTAGGTCCCAGCGGTGGGGTATCCCAAGCAAACCACAGATTTTCATGTGGATTCCAGCCATCCCAATCTGGGCTCGTTGTCTCTGAGGTTCAAAACCTTAGCCTGTTTTGGCTATGGAATCTCTGCTGGTTTGCTTCTCTACTTCCTCTCCATCGATTTAGCGTCCCTGGGGACAGACCAAACCACAGAACATGTCTTCAAATGGTTTCCCTACGTTGAGTAGGGGAAATCACACTGCCATTGGTGAGCAAAAACCCATGTTTTGTATTGTTTTGTATTGTTTTGTTATCAGAAGCCATACAGTGAGGACAGGTGTAAAACAAGTTTTGATCATTGAAAAGGAGTGCCAGCCTCGGTACCAGGCTTTCGAATGCCTTGGATCCATTCGCATATCTTCGGATTCTTTCATTATCTATTATATATTAATATAAATTAATAACTTATTTTCTTTCCGATGTCAGAAGTCATCCAGTGACGTTGCTCAGATCGGTCTTTGCTCTCACGACCTTTGCTCTGAACTTCGTACCGGAGGCCCACCCGAAGATGTCCAAATCGACGTTTGGATACGTTTGGTGCTATGCACATTTGACATGCAGGAATTGGGAGGGTATTCATTTCCACCGCCGAGGAACCAGATTCATTTGGGTCGAACTGCATCGCAAATTTAACTGGGAATACAGCTAGGGTCTTATATGCTCAGAATTCTGGACACTGTAGATGACGTCTACTATACTTATAGACATTTATAGACCAGATGTTAGTATAGAATAGTATAGATATACACACATAATCACACATATTATAATTAAGATAATATATATATATATATATTATAATATAATATATATATAGATAGTAGACTCAATCCGAGCATCTATTTTATAGACTCTCTGGTAGCGGGCCGCGAGGTGGGTCCCTTCATTGCCATGGCGTCTTGGCATTTGATGGCTGACATGAATTTATAAACGTTATATATTTGATTGGTGGTCTTGAACATTTTTTATTTTCCATAATATATGGAATAATAATCCCAACTGACTATATAATATTTTTCAGAGGGGTTGAAACCACCAACCAGATATAATGTGGGTAAAACAATAATAAACCATCCCCCAAAACACAATTTTTTTTTATGTGGTATAAACCATCATTCCCATTTTTGGGTGGTTTATGATTGTTTTACCCACATTATTAGTCAGACTATAAACCATCATTTCTGCCGGGACATGAGATGAAAACTCCATGAAAATTATTATGTTGTGGGAATGCAATTGATAATGGTACTTGATAATGTAGCTTATATGTTAGGGTGTATAAAAAGCTACCTGGTGTAGTGGAGATTACCATATATTGCCATATAGCGGATATACCTACCAACCAGTATACTGAAGTCGGATAGGGCTATTTTTTCATGACTCGTGTCTTGTAGGGTTTGAGATCTGAAATTGCGTTGTTTGTTGTTGCGCGAGGGGGCTGACATTTGCTAGAAATCGATGATATTCCATGCAGGACTGTAGTCTTTGATGTTTTTACAGCACGTGTTGTCCACAAAAAATAAGACTATTTATTTTGTTGCAATATTTCAGAGAACATCAATATGTGAAATAAATTTGAAATATCTTAAGTCCAAAATATAACATATTGCCTGCAAATCGTGTCATTTTTGTATGTACCTAACACGGTCCCCAAACTATCTTTAGAACCTGTTTCGATGACATTCTCCGTACTTTGCAGGGTTTCAATTTTTAAAACCGAAACTCCAAATACTAGGTACTGGGGTCGAGTCGTTGCATTGCTGTTTTGTCGTAGCGGACCAGCACCTGCCTTGGAGAACTGCATGTTCAAAAGTTTTTTTTTAAAACAGATTCTGATGTTTTGTTCTTGGATCAGCGTGTGCCTTGCGGTGTTTTTATTTCGAATTCTTTGGTAATGCATGTTAGAAAATTTGAATTGGTGCTAGAGTGCTGCTAGACTGTGCTGCTGAGGTGCTGAGCGAGTGCTGCTAAGCTGTTCCCAGAAACCGTTTTGTTACTGGACTTTTGCTGGGTGTCACAATGGGCAGCGTGTAAACTGCTGCTTGGCTGCTGCCAGACTGCTTCTAGACTGCTGCTACAGAATGCTGCTAGAATCCTGCCAGGCTGTTGGTAAGCTGCTGCTAAACTCTTGTGCTCCTAGGCTGCCGCTCCACTGCTCCGTAGCTGCTAGACTGCTACTAAACCGCCGCTAAAACAAATAGCCCAAAAAACAACACAAACCAACCCAAAATAAACCACAAACCAACCTTTAAGAACCGCTAAACCATGCTATACCTACCCTCAATGAACCCTAAACCAGCCGTCATCCAGCCGTCAATGAACCCTAAACCGCCTAAACCAATCCGGAAACAAACCAAACCAACCCGAAATCAAAATCAACCCAAAACTGTTCAAACAAACCATCAGTGAAACTTTGGGAACGTCCAGCCTGAATGGAATTCTTGACTCGGACAGACACTGATGGATCCCTGGCCACGGTTTTGTTGATTTTATTCCTGCTTGCGTTGATGCATGGTTCACATCTCCTCAACTTCATTGATCCCCTCCCCCTCTGTCATTGGTTTAGTATGGAACTGGTTCATTTTGCCGTCCCCATATGGGGATGGGCCAAAAGCTATTCTTACCATATTTGGGTGAATAAACATCCGAAATTCCCAGCTGTTTTAGGATACCATGAAAGCCAGCTTGGAGGTTTCCAATCCATGGCGGTACCCCAACTAATCCCTATTAGACCATTTTAGTATTGAAACCCATGGTGACTTGGGGATCCCCCAGTGTTTAGAACTGTTTAGAACCTCCCCACCATTCTTTGGTACAGGCCATTGCAGACTCCCTTTGGACCATCGTTAGGTCCTGCCTTGCCCGGTGATCCTCTTCGATAGTCGATTGGAGAGACCAATGCTAGCATCTCGTCGCAATTGCGGCCATTCGTTGCGGGGAGAGCTATCCCGGAAAGAAGAAAACCCATTTGGTTGGTGGTTTGGAACATTTTTTATTTTTCCATATATTGGGAATAATAATCCCAACTGACTTTCATATTTTTCAGAGAGGTTGAAACCACCAACCAGCCATGGAAATCTAATTACTGTATGTGCAATCCATGGAAGACCCTGAAATTAGCTGGGAAATTCGTTGGGAACAAACGAAACCACGGAAACTATTGGCTTCTGCAATCTTCTGCAACTGTTTCCTTGAATCCACCTAGTGACCTAGTGAACTCGAGAATCTCCTGTAATGGGGACATTGACAAATCCGCGAAACGGTTGTTTAATGATGGAACAATAGATGAATTATCATGAAATATCATGAAACAATCATTTTGGGGGATTTGTCTAACATGCCTGGACAAGAAGATGGAGATGGATCTTACCATATCCGCACGGCTTCTGATATACTGCCAATGCTGTGATCAAAACGTGTCCAAGATAGCAAACGCATCCGGTAATCAAACATGGCAATAGACAATTCCCTAATCCAATTTCCCTTCAAGCCCTCCATTTTTCGTTCGGGGATTTGCCCAGCTTTTCGATCATCCACTGAGACCCTGCTGACTGCGATCATCGGACAGTTGGCCTTGAAGTTTTCCTTCAGCAACGTCATCGAGGCCGTTTTGATTCATTGGACTGCTGATTATGCTGATTGCTGCGCTTGGCAAATGGAGGTGACACAGTAGGCAGCACGGACGCCACGGTTTGACAAAAACTACAGATAAATGGATTATATCATATCATATCATATCTACATGGATATATATATATATATTGATATCACATAATATGGAACCTATTGGATTTATATTTAATGAATATTGTTAAGGATCATATCTACCCTTGCACGGACTTTTTTTCCTCTCGGACGTGGCATGTCCACGGATTTTTTCAAGTTTGGGAGAAACACATTTATGGACAGAGATGCTTCGAACATGTTCAAAAGTTGCTTTACGCTTCAAATGAATTGGAATACATCGTACAATGTAGAAATTTGGGTACCAACAGGGATCTGCCACTTAATTTCAGCCTTTTTGGTGCATCTGTAATTGCCACGTTCCACCTGACCACCAGGTGAAGTTGATTGAGAGTGATAAGAAGCTTCGGATGCATCCTGTGATGATCTTGCTGCCGATCGGCGAAGTGGAAGTCAAAGTCGAAGTTGCACAGTTTTCCACATTGTTTGGGGATCATGTTCCGCAGGGTTCAACCCCCAAAGGGTCATGGTGATTGGGACAACTCTTTTGGGATATTAACTATTGTTGAAATCGGGGATATTTTATGATATTGTTCCAGACTGTCGGAAGGTAACCCCGCAAAATCATGGTGATTGTTGATAAGGGGTTCATTATTTTGGTATATTTTATTTTGTGATGGGATACTGCACACCTTGCATCGTCTTGTTCACATTGCAGTATGTGTGCATGGCCACTCTATACTACTGTATATTATACAATAGTATATATCTATACTATATACATACAGAGAAGCTATGTACCATTGTATTCTGATATCTTCTAAATAACTAGTTGGTGGTTTCAAACATGTTTTATGTTCCATTTCATATATGGGATGTCATCCTTCCCATTGACGCACTCATATTTTTCAGAGGGGTAGGTCAACCACCAACCAGTGTTGTATCAAATTCAACATCATTAACCATTTAATAACCATATACTAACCATTATGAACAGTATATTAACCACATACCAAGAACATGTGGTATTTTCCCAACCGATCCACTTGAGGTCCGTGGGCATCTTCGGATATTTGTGGGGCCCCACTGGGATGCTGTCCGGCTGTCCAAGTGGAGCGGTGCCAGTGGATGGTGGATGAGTGGTAAATGGGTGGTAGATGGTTGGTAAATGGTTGGTAGATGGTTCAATCGCTTCAATTGTTCAGCTTTCTAGGGAATCACTGACTCTGAACTTTTTGGAATGGGGCATCCTTAAGGTTGGCTTATGATACCCAGTTGGGGACATCCAACTGTAGCAACTGTCGAGGGCAAGGCAAAGCCATAGCCTGCCACAAGTGGCGTCTCAAATACCAGTCATGTGGAGGACATGAGAAAACGAAGACATGATGTCAATGATGTCTGGGTAAATTATGGTGACCTGACTGTGACACTGGAATCATGCTTAGGAAGGGGAATTATCCCGATATATCCTTATTTCAGGTTAGTGAATTATTTAGATTTGCCCAGAATGATATTCCAAACATCCGAGGATATAATGATGTCACAATATTTTCTGATCCTTCTGATGGTTTCGTTGACCAATATCCCAATGTTGGTGAATACTGGTGCTTGTGGTTTCTATCCTTATGACGGCTCAACCCGAAACAGTGTTTGTTTCATATTCAGGTTAATCTGTTGATATTCTCATATTCCCATATTTTTCCATTGTTCCACATTCCCACCAAGAAAAAGGCATATGAATTGATATGGAGTATGTTCATCTATGTTTTTCTGGCCAAGAAAATGTACGCCAAAAACACACAGTTAGCACTTAAGCTCCTGGGTACCAACTGTCTCTTTGTTTTGGCCCATCATAAACAGGGGTTGCTCCAACGAATTGTAGTAGTACCCCTTCAGAAAAAAAATCTGGAAAAGCCGCAATGGTTTATAGTGGTTAATATTGTGGCTATAATAACCACAACAATATTGTGGTTAACCACTATAAACCATCATTTTTTCCCCGGAGTTTTCCCGGACTCTCGGTTTCCACAGTATTTTCCCGACCAGGCTTAGTGTGCCCTTGATGGCTTTGATGAAGATCGCGCTTTTCTCTGAGCTGGTGTGTGGTGCCCCAGGGGCAAACATGACAGATTGATGGTTGATGTATGTTGATGTTAATGATAAATAATGATAATATATCCGATTGATGATGTATTTCTATGTATTTCTTACTATTTTATATGATACAACTAAAGCATATCAACTATATAAAGCACATAGAATATAATTTACAGCGTATATCAAGTATGTGAACCCTATAGAAAATACAGAGGATTTAAGATAGGTACATATTTGTTGTATATTGACGATATATTGTGTATATATATATATACTTTTTTAAAGACTGTAAATTATATAGTTTTGATATCATACAGTACACACATTATCAGTCGTATATTGTACAATTATATACACATGATATTTTATCGATCATAATATTATATAATATGTATTCTGGAGGAATATTATACATGGTTATTACATGAATTATATATATGAATGTCTAGTTGATGTTTATGATAATATGGTTGATGGGTGTGATTGTATATTAATATAGGTTATTACTATTACCCAGATGCTCCATGTATGGAATATTTACATACATGTAGCCCAAAAATTGCCCAAATGTAGGTAAATATACCATACATGGAGCATATGGGTTATTGTTTTACTATTTATTTTATTGTCTCCATTCCGAAAATGTTTGTTGCAGTGATCATTGGCACCACGATCTGATCGGTCGGTGACGGTCACTCACGGTGAGTCGGGGTCACGGCTGCCACGGTCGGTTGATGGATGGACCAGATGGCTTCAACAGATGGGCACCATTAATCACCATTAATCACCATTAATCACCATTAATCACCATGATTTGCCATTATCAACCATTATTATTTAACTATTATTAACCATGATCATCCACTATTAACATCTATGAACCATGATTAACAATTATTAACCCCATCAGTGGTGGTACTCTAAGGGGCAAAAAACATCCCTCGAGCTGCTGGCCACGATACTTGGATGGCCTAGGCCGTCCAGCTACCGCGATCCCATCTTGGTGATCTTGGAAGGTGATCGTAGTGCCCCTCAGAAGCACGGCCTGAAGGCAGGCACACGGTGAGGCTTGAGAGGCTTGAGAGGCTTGAGAGGCTTGAGAGGCTTCAGACACCAGGAGAGTGTTTTCATGGTGTATCTGGTGATGCTTCATGTGTTCACCAGCTTACATGGATCAACACAAATTGAAAAAAAGAACATCCTGATGGAAGTGTCGGCTGTAGGAGTTTCCCCTTCAAAGCCTTGACAGTTATGAGTAGTATAGTAGTTATGTATACTTCTCAAAGCGGGGACACCCAAAAAGCAGAAATCCTAAGTTCTCAAGCGTCGACATTTTTTCAGGTGCTTTTCCTTATGATTCCAAGATATTTCAAGTCTGAGACCAGAACATGTTTGCCCTCCAGTAGTCAAACGTGACAATGGAAAATCTACAAAGTAAATGAGGGTTTTCCTGGGAACATCGTCTATGAATGGAGAGTTTCCAACCAGACAATGTTTGATTTCTGGATGAGAATTCCATGAAAATCACCATGATCATAATTCACAATGATCAAGCATTATGAACTATTATTAACCATTATTAACCCATCTTTTTTGAGAACAGGGAGCCTTTTTTTCGCCCCACAAAGCGGCACTGTGGAAGGCTTCTTCCAAGCAGGGATCTCAGAAGTTGGGCAAATCAAGCTTCGGTTGGTAGTTTTATGTGGTTGTATATATATATACACACACATATATATATATACATACACACACATATATATATATATATACACATACACACACATATATATATATATATACATATATATATACACACATATACATACATACATACATACATACATACATACATACATACATACATACATACATACATACATACATACATACATACATACATACATACATACATACATACATACATGTGTATATATATATAGATATCATTATATATCTGGGTGAATTATAGCGATCGAAGCCTGCGACCGAAGCCTGGAATCATGGTTAATAAGGGGAATCATCCCGGAATGGCCGCAAGTTTTCAGGTTAGTGAATTATAATATAATTTGCCCAGATATATGGTTTTATGATATATAGAGGTTTCCTAAAAAAATAGGATAGCCCCAACAACTCATCCATTTCAATAGGATGTTCCATTATAAACCATCCAGCTATTGGGGGTACGGTTTTTTCTCTACCGCTGTCACGGTTAGCAGCTTAGCACTAAAGTCAAAGGCGGTTAGAAAAACACAACATTTTGGGGGTCCCACATCTTGGGAACCTCTATGGTTAATCTATGGTTAATCTATGGTTAATAATTGTTAATAATGGTTAATAATTGGAATAACAATATATCTGGTTGGTGGTGACTGGAACATGTTTTTTTTTGACTTTCCGTTTTTTTTGGGAATGTCATCATCCCCCCCCCCACATCTACCAGCTGTTTTTTCCCATGCATTCCTACCAGTAGTACCGCACAAGGCGGTGGCGGAAGTTTCAGAATAGGAAACCTATAGGAGACGTTGGTTGTTGTGAATCACGGATGGCAGAGCGAATCCACTGATTGACCGAAAAGTGGTTGGAGTTGTGTTTGCTGGAGTGGTTGCAATGGTTGCAGTGGTCACCTCACCCACAACTGCTGGATGTAGTGTGATGTACTGCAACTGTAGTTGTAGTTGTAGCGTAGTGGAGTTGTAGTTGTGGTGTAATGTAATTAGTGTAGTGTAGTTGCAGTCATATAGTTGTAGCTGTAGTTGTTTTGTAGTTGTAGTTGTAGTTGTAGTAGTTGTAGTTGTAGTAGTTGTAGTTGTAGTAGTTGTTGTTGTTGTAGCTGTAGTTGTTGTGTGGTTGTAGTTGTTGTGTAGTGTAGTTGTAGTAGTAGTTGTTGTAGTTGTAGTTGTTGTTGTAGTAGTTGTTGTTGTTGTTGCTGTTGTTGTTGTAGTTGTTGTAGTTGTAGTTCTAGTTGTAGTTGTTGTGTAGTTGTTGTAGTTGTAGTTGTAGTTGTTGTAGTTGTTGTAGTTCTAGTTGTAGTTGTAGTTGTTGTGTAGTTGTTCTAGTTGTAGTTGTTGTAGTTGTTGTAGTTGTTGTTGTTGTAGTTGTAGTTGCTGTTGTTTTTGTTGTTGTTGTAGTTGTTGTAGTTGTAGTTGTAGTTGTTGTGTAGTTGTTGTAGTTGTAGTTGTAGTTGTTGTAGTTGTAGTTGTTGTGGTTGGTGTTGTTGTTGTTGTTGTTGTTGTTGCTGTTGCTGTTGCTGTTGTCGTCGAAGTTAAGGTAGTTAAGTTAGTGAAGTTAGTTAAGTTAATCAGTGTCTACTTTTTCGACATCTTCACGTCAAAAAAGGCTCAAAACCCGCAGTTTTTTACACTTTTGACTTCGAAATGTGCTTCGCGCCACAACGGCGTGCACTTTTTCGACACTTTTTCGACATCCGAACCTCCAAAAGTGGTCCGAGACCGTCAGTTTTTAACACTTTTGACTTCAAAATGTGCTTCGCGCCACAACGGCGTGCACTTTTTCGACATCTCAACTTCCAAAAGTGCTCCGAGAATGGTGTGTTTTGTACATTTTCACTTCGAAATGTGCTTCGCGCCACAACGGCGTGCACTTTTTCGACATCTCAACTTCCAAAAGCGGTCCGACACTGAGGTGTTTTGTACATTTTGACTTGGAAATGTGCTTCGCGCCACAACGGCGTGCACTTTTTCGACATCTCAATTCAACTTCCAAAAGTGGTCCGACACTGAGGTGTTTTGTACATTTTGACTTGGAAATGTGCTTCGCGCCACAACGGCGTGCAACTTTTCATCTCTCATCTGGCCAGCTGCCTCCGCACCCGCCGCTTTAGCGAGCCTACTTTTCGACCCACCGGAGGAGCCACAAATCATTGGAAAAACACAGTGTTTCGCGACTTTCCTACCTTTTCGCGCATCTGCATCTTCTTTCTTCTGATCTTGTCTCTTCTGGCTCTTCTCACCTCTGCTTTTCAACTGTCCATATTGTCGGAAGTTTCACTTCTAAACTTCCTTCGATCATCTCCATATCTTTATCGACATGCTGGTTATATAGATAAGATAGAGCGTATAGCAAGCTTAGCAAACCCTACATCATTGAGACGTAATTTCCAAAAAAATACCATGATATACCATTACTTCAGGAGGACTTTACTATTTTTTTTTACACCCCAGTAAAACAACATAACTATGGAACATCCACCAATTTCATGTCGATCATTTCTCAGGGAAAGCCTGGAGAAACTCCATATCGTTGGGCACACGAATGCCATCCCCCGAAGTGATCCAATACTCAGTTTCTAGGGCGATGTTTAGTATGGGGAAGGCATTTTTATAGAGTCACTCATCATATCTTGATATATAGATATGTATAGTATACTCGCGTGTAGTCTTCTTATCTTGTAAATTACTCTTCCATACATATAACCATTCAATTCCATAGCTTTGGAAAGCCAAAATCAACCATGAATGAAGATCATTTTGCAGGAAAAACATGGATTTTCATATCTTTCATATCTACGTGGAAAAAACTGTTTTTTTCAACACATGAAATAACTGCAGACCCCTTTTTCAGGCGCTGTCATGGTGCAGTCCCTGGTGGATGAGCTGGAAGTAGCTTGGCGGTTTTCAAGGACATGGGATGATGTGAAGTTGAAACCAGCGAGCAGATGGGAAGCAGATGGGAATTCCCCATGGTAAACATGGATGTTTTATGAAGGTCTCATAAATTCCAATATGTCCACCTCATGGCAGTCGCCAAATTTCATGGGATGGATCCCTCAAAAAACGGATCAGGCTGTGGGACCTGGCAGCCGGTAGAATTCATTGTGACCCGACCTGGCAAGCTGTTATCAGCATGGCTATGAAAACGTACGCGAATGTTTGCTATCACTTGCCATGATGATCCTGGTTTTCCATATCAAAAGAAAAACATTGAAAACCGACAACCCATGATATTAATGATATACTTAGGTAGCCATCATGATCAGACTTGACCTCATCATGAACACCCATGCCCTTCTGATTCACATGTTTCCAAACATCTATATTTTTGCCTGGGTCAAAGACCCTGATAGAGATCTATTTACAAGAACGAAGTTGAGTGCATGGGCTGAGTTCAACCCAGTTCGATGCGATTGACACTTCGGCAGTCAAACATGCAATTGGAGACTTAATAACAAGAATATCATCTATGGACAACGAGTTTCCACTGCCGACTTAGGCTACCAGAGAGGGTAGGCAGGGCTTACTGAAAGAGGGGTCTTGCAGGTCCTATTTGAGCGAGGCGTCGCGGCGTCACCATGCCGGAAACTGAGATCCAATATGGATTACCTCAAGAGCCTTGAAGCATCCATGGGGAAAGAGGATCATCTTCCTCTTAACTCTTGCGTCGCTTCTATTTTGCCAATGATTTTGTTTCATGATTGCGCTTGGCTGTGATGGCCGGGCGGATTGCGGGATGTCAGCCTCCAATCTCGGCTTTGCTTCGGTCACCGAGTACATGATAGTCAATATATTTGCTGAAGGAATACAGACACCCTTGACATGGATCATCACATTTCCTCTGGTGCTGCGAACCACCCACCTAGTAACCCAAGCCATGTCCAGTGGAATTTGGCAGACCCTCGTGGGTGCATCTCTCACAGGATTGGTGCTAGCTGCCTGTTTGTGTGGCATAACTCTTCAATTCGTGCTGTTAATCGTGCTCGTCAACAAATATTCGACAATATGTTTGGGAGCTTATGTGGCCTGCTTTGCTATTGTGCTCTGGGCCCTTTGGTTTTGCTTCTTCAGGACCTCAGCCCGACACTCCTCACGATGTTTTGCTGTTTCTGCTTCAAAACCTTGACGCCGAAGACGCAATGCTAAAATGGAAATGCATTTGCTTCATGTGCTTTGTCAACATGATTTCTGGGAATTTGCATGAGTTTTGTGTGGTCCGGTGACAGTCCCATTCTTACATATCACGCACAACGCAAGGCAATTGCTCGGGGGGTTGAAATATGTGGGTTTTAGATGGAGAAGCTCATTCCAAGGATTTTTTGTGAATTTTGAGTATTTTGAGTCGCATTGCCATAGTAGATACCACTGCAGAGGCATGACCCTGGCATGGTGGTCACTTGTGGTTTGGATTCCAGGTGAGTTGATCTGGATATCTGTAGGGTACCACCATGATTTGTTGCCTAGGTTGCGCATTGACGCTGCGATGTGGGGCGCTGGCGCTCCACTACACAGAGGAGAAGCCACAAACTGCAGTTCTTGAAAATTCAATTTTCCCTCACACGTTCTATCTAGTAGGAAAGGCGCATAGTTTATTTTGTTTGGTTTTGATTAATGTGTTCGATTTCAAAAACGCTGTGTGCGCAAAAAGGCCTGAAAGCAACTGTGACCACATGCGAAGTTACATTTGCAATGATCTATATTATGAGATGCGGTCATATTAAGTGTAGACTACTTTAGTAAGGGAGGGTCCAGTTGTGTTGAGAAAATGCACCAAACCATCTAAAGCGATAGGCCCCCCAAAAAAAACAATAACTTGTAACCATATTATGAGGGTGCATTAAACTTGGTGTAAACCAAGCAAATATGGTTGTGTGCCTTCACGCGATGTGCAAAATTGATTAAGAAAATTCAACCTGCAGTGCCCACGTTTCTTGCAGTTGCCATACCATTTGTTGTCCAAGGTGATTGAACCGTTGCTTTCTGCAGGCAGTTGTTTGTTTCTCCCAGGTCCCAAAGCAGTAGAATTAAACTCAACTAAATGCAACCAAATTCTGAATTAAATTGAAACATTCCGTTTATGTGCTTTACTTTAATTTGAATTTTGTATTCCTTTGTTTCCTTTTCTTTGTTTTTCCTTCCATTTTCCTTTTATTTTCCTTTGGAATTCTGAAGCAAATCAAAATTGATTTTGAATCCAATTCTGCATTTCATTTATTTTACGTGGTATTTCCCTTTTGTTTGATTTGTCCTTTCTTCTTCCTTCGTTTCCTTTCTCGTTCTTTCCTTTTTCCTTTCATTTTTTCAATTGTTCTTTTTGTTCCACGTCCCTTTTTCTTTTCCTTTCTTGATCATCAAGGTGTTCTAATTCAGCAATAACCTTAGCGATAACGGCGATAACCAAGCGATAACCTTTTGTTGTAAGTCAGGAACCCGGGACGAGGGATAGACTCATTTGATCCCAACAAGAAGAACTTAACAAAAAAACGAACAGGTTCTCAACCCTAGGCCATCAGGTTGTTTTGAGACTTGGGGAGCCTTAAGTACTTCTTCATAGCTACGAGCACTTCTTTATTCGAACTATGAGGTCCCATCTTCAATTTCTAGAGTTCTTGAGCGGGGAAGTGTGGCGTTTTCTGACGCCATGGCTTAGCAAAGAGGGACAATTGCGAGGTGACCCTTTTTCGTTTTCATAGAATTAGTGATCTTATAACCGTTGGGAACCATTGAATGCTTAGATATCTCCCCAACATGGTTGCAAACGCAAAGACGGAGCTCCCCTTAGTCCATTCCCAGCACTTTAGAGATCTGAATCCGTGAAGCCAATGCTGCTGCATTGTTGCATTATTTAGTGTTGATTTGAACAAAACACTGTAAAGCGATAGGGCCCCCCTCCAAAAGCGATGGCGATAACTTATATTTTCGTACCAAGCATCAACAATTGATTTTGACGGCGGCTCATATATATATAATATAATATATATATATTACATTATTATACATACTAAATGGAGGCTATTTTGGGCGGACTTTTATGTTTTTATGTTTTCTAGAGGGATCTGTGTTTGTTTTCCAGGCTGGCTTCATGGCTGTTGTGACTTTTAGTGGGTGTTGTGGCTTTTGTGACTTTTGTTATCTTGGCTTCTTAGTTTCTTGGCTTTTTCGTTTTTTGTTGTTTTTGGATGTTTTTGGCTTCTTGTTTTGGTTTGTTTTTGTGTTTTCTTGCCAGTATGCTTCAAAAATGTACAGACAACGAGTAAAACACCAATTAGGAAGAATAAAAGGCTATGATGCTGCTTTATAAGAAAGGAAAGATACAATAATATGATTTATAGGAGCCCTTTGGTAATATCCACTGATCTTATTTGCAACCAACACGGTTGTGCCGCAACCTACATTCTACATGAAGATGCATGTTGTGCATCATATACACAAAAATTTGCACCCTATTTTCAACCTACAGCATTACATGCGAGAATAGGTATTAACATTCTGCTGTCGGGGGAGGCGCTGCGCCATTGTTGTCAGCCCTCAATCCCGATCCTTCTGCTCCTGCTTTTTCACTTAATCCAAGCTTGCACACTTGTAAATACACTCACTACTCTATATATTATACAACTATAGAGATACATAATAATATACATAGATTGCATAGTTATTTAACGTTATTTATATGCACACCTTGTGTCTCTAAACCCAAATCCAATCTTAAACCAACCCTAAACAAACTTTGGATATACCGATATACCCTAAACCAGCCTACGACAAGCCTTAAACCACGGCCAAGTAAATTCTAAACAAACCCTTAATAAACATTAATAAACCCTAAACCAACCCTAAAGGTGAGCCAACACTAGTGACATGGCTCTGGTCCACACAAGTGAAGATAGAGGTATCCTATTTTCAGCCCTATTCGCTTTCCGATGGCATCATGGTCGTTGCAATGTCCATTGTTAATTTAGATATCTTTAGATACTGTAGGGGCTGCATCTTACGTTCAATTTGGGATTGTTCTTCCGTAGGAATATCCCCTCGCTTCCCGCTTTTTCGCAGGGTTCCAAAGGTGAGAAACCAGTCCCATTACTGCACCAGGAGCAACGATCCCAGTCACAAAGTTGGCTGGATCCTGTACAAAGTTACACGGCAGCGGTCGTTGCAGATCGGCCCCTGACTGCCCACAATTGTGCTGAAAACAATAGTTCGAAGTGACAGGGGGAAGTTCGAATCAGTTTTTTTTCTTTTTTGTTTTTTATATTTTAACAAAAATTACTTTACTTCGAGTGATCCCCACCATGACATTTCAAAACAGCTTGTTGACACCACTTTTGTCTGAAGCTTTTGTCACGGGACTTTTGCCCAACTAACTATCCCAATCATTTGTTTCACCTGGCAGGTCATTGTACAGGTCAGACTATCAAACAGGATATAAACATGTCAGTGGGCCATGTGAAGTAAACTCCAGAGCTCTCAACAGGTTTGTTTAAACATGACCAAACAGGCCAGTGGACCACCTGAGCCAAACAAACAAACATGCCCAAACATGTCAGCACGCCGCCTGTCAAACATGTTTGTACAAACATGACTGAACCAAGCCAGTGGACCCCTGAACCAAAGTCAAAGGCTCGCAAGCTCACGTCTAAACTCAACAAAACCATAGCTGTGATACACAATAGAAACTCTGTGTGATGTTGACTGTCTCAAGCATCAATCCAGCATGAGATCCCTTCAAGTGATGTTGCCTGTCTCAAGCGTCTTTGCAAACAGCTCCAAAGGTACAGAAATGGAAATGTCTCTGTCCACCCCAGAAATTTGCCAGATAGAATGCCAGAAAATATGCCAGAAGATATGCCAGATAGATATGCCAGATAGAATGCCAGATTGAATGCCAGAAGATATGTCAGATAGAGTGCCAGAAGATATGCCAGATAGAATGGCAGAAGATTTGCCAGATAGAATGCCAGAAGATATGCCAGATCATATGCCAGAAGATATGCCAGATAGAATGCCAAATAGAATGTCAGAAGATATGTCAGATAGAATGCCAGAAGACGTGCCAGTAAGAACATGTATAAATGTCATGATGGGGATCACACGAAGTAAAGTAATTTCTTCTGCACATTCTTTGTCCCATATCTTCCTACATGAGGTCCGGCAGGGAACACTTGGCATGGATACTCGCGGTTGAGGTCCGGCAGGGAACACTGGGCGTGGCTGGTCGTGGTTGAGGTCCGGCAGGGAACACTGGGCGTGGCTGGTCGTGGTTGAGGTCCGGCAGGGAACACTGGTCGTGGATGGTCGTGGTTGAGGTCCGGCAGCGAACACTGTGGATCGCGGGTCGCAGTTGGACGAGGACGACGAGGACGACGAGGACGACAAGGACGACAAGGAGGACGAGGAGGAGGCAGGAGGCAGGAGGCGGCAGGAGGAGGAGGCAACTGACATAAAATCTAACAACCCTCACCTGGCAGGTGGGGAAATAACACGTACCATGTGTGCTTTCTGCAGGATCTTTGACTTGAACCTCTAAGTCTAAGTCCAGCACCTGTGAAACAGATAAAAGGAGATATAAGGGGTCTGAATTTATTCCATCTAGTCATGTCCTTGCTTTTGCAGAATTAGTCACGAGGGTTTCTGGTTGTGAATTTTCCTTTGAACCACTTCATTGTTTGCCAAAATGAGTAATTACTCCAGAAGTCTCACTTTCATCAAGCATGCTGCTGGCATCCAGCTCGTGGCATAGAAACTCTCGTTGAGTTTTGGCTAGCATCGGAGCACCACAAATTTGGAGTATCAGTTTCAATCAGATCCAATCTTCCACAGGTTTTGTAGCGGTGAAAATGATGTGCCCTCTAGTCATCAATCATGGCTTGCCGGACAATTCTCCATCGAGTTATGACAATTGGGTGATTTTGCCCATTGAAATCCATGAAAAATATGAAAATCCCTTCACAAGCAACACATGTCCTTCCGGGATTTCTTAGCTCGGCATGACACAGGTGGAGCAGGAAAGAATCCTGGGGATCCTGAACAGGCGGCTGCTGCTATCATCATCACATGTTCATGTTTCTCATCAGTTACATCATTTCAATCTTCATAAATGACGATGATCTACGACAATGATGTATGTATGTATGTAATGTAATGTAATGTAATGTAATGTAATGTAATGTAATGTAATGTAATGTAATGTAATGTAATGTAATGTATGTAATGTAATGTAATGTAATGTAATGTAATGCAATGTAATGTAATGTAATGTAATGTATGTATGTATGTATGTATGTATTGTATGTATTGTAATGTATATGTATGTATTGTAATGTATGTATGTATTGTATTGTATTGTATTGTATTGTATTGTAATGTATGTATGTATTGTAATGTATTGTATTGTAATGTAATGTAATGTAATGTATGTATGTATGTAATGTATGTATGTATGTAATGTATGTATGTATGTAATGTGTGTATGTATGTATGTATTGTAATGTAATGTATGTATGTATGTAATGTATGTATGTATGTAATGTGTGTATGTATGTATGTATGTATGTATGCATGCATGTATGTATGTATGTATGTATGTATGTATGTGATGTATGTGATGTATGTGATGTATGTGATGTATGTGATGTATGTGATGTATGTGATGTATGTGATGTATGTGATGTATGTGATGTATGTGATGTATGTGATGTATGTGATGTATGTGATGTATGTGATGTATGTGATGTATGTGATGTATGTGATGCATGTGATGTATGTGATGTATGTGATGTATGTGATGTATGTGAGTACGTGTAACGTACGTTACGTACGTAGTACGTGACTATGTATGTATGTATGTATGTATGTTATGTATGTATGTTATGTATGTATGTTTATGTAATGTATGTTATGTAATGTATGGTAATGTATGTTGTAATGTATGTTATGTAATGTATGTATGTAGTATGTATGTAATGTAAATGTATGTAATGTATGTATGTAATGTAATGTATGTAAAATGTAATGTATGTAATGTATGTATGTAATTTATGTATGTAAAATGGTATGTATGTAATGTAATGTAAGTAATGTATGTATGTATGTATGTATGTAATGTATGGTATGTAATGTAGTATGTAAATGTATGTATGTAATGTATGTATGTATGTATGGTATGTAAATGTATGTATGTTTGTTGTGTATGCTATGTATGTAAATGTAAGTATTAATGTATGTATGTTATGTAATGTATGTTATGTATGTATATAATGTATGTAATGTAATGTAATGATGTTATGTAATGTTTGTTTATGTAATGTATGTTATTGTAATGTATGTTAGTATGTAATGTAATTGTATGTATGTATGTATGTAATGTAATGTATGTAATGTAATGTATGTAATGATGTAATGTATGTAATGTATGTAATGTTATGTATGTATGTAATGTATGTAATGTATGTAAGTATGTAATGTATGTAATTGTATGTTAAATGTATGTATGTATGTGTGTTGTATGTAGTATGTATGTAATGTAATGTATGTAATGTATGTAGTATGTATGTGAGTATGTATGTTGTATGTTTATTAATGTAAATGTAATGTAATGATATGTAATGTGTAATGTAATTGTAATGTAAATGTATGTAGTAGTGTGTTGTATGTATTTTATGTAATGTAATGTAATGTAATGTAATGTAATGTAAATGTAATGTATGTAATGTAATGTATGTAATGTAATGTAATGTAATGTAATGTAATGTAATGTAATGTAATGTAATGTAATGTAATGTAATGTAATGTAATGTAATGTATGTATGTATGTATGTATGTATGTATGTATGTATGTATGTATGTATGTATGTATGTATGTATTAATGTAATGTATGTATGTATGTATGTATGTATGTATGTATGTATGTATGTATGTATGTATGTATGTATGTATGTATGGTATGTATGGTATGTATGGTATGTATGGTATGTATGGTATGTATGGTATGTATGGTATGTATGGTGTGTATGGTATGTATGGTATGTATGGTATGTATGGTATGTATGGTATGTATGGTATGTATGGTATGTATGGTATGTATGGTATGTATGTTATGTATGTATGTATGGTATGTATGGTATGTATGGTATGTATGGTATGTATGGTATGTATGGTATGTATGTTATGTATGTTATGTATGTTATGTATGTCATGTATGTTATGTATGTTATGTATGTCATGTATGTAATGTATGTAATGTATGTAATGTATGTAATGTATGTAATGTATGTAATGTATGTAATGTATGTAATGTATGTAATGTATGTAATGAATGTAATGTATGTAATGTATGTAATGTATGTAATGTATGTAATGTATGTAATGTATGTAATGTATGTAATGTATGTAATGTATGTAATGTATGTAATGTATGTAATGTATGTAAATATATGTAAATGTATGTAAATGTATGTAAATGTATGTAAATGTATGTAAATGTATGTAATGTATGTAATGTATGTAATGTATGAAATGTATGTAAATGTATGTAAATGTATGTAAATGTATGTAAATGTATGTAATGTATGTAATGTATGTAATGTATGTAATGTATGTAATGTATGTAATGTATGTAATGTATGTAATGTATGTAATGTAATGTAATGTAATGTATGTAATGTATGTAATGTATGTAATATATGTAATGTATGTAATGTATGTAATGTATGTAATGTATGTAATGTATGTAATGTATGTAATGTATGTAATGTATGTAATGTATGTAATGTATGTAATGTATGTAATGTATGTAATGTATGTAATGTATGTAATGTATGTAATGTATGTATGGTATGTATTAATGTATGTATGGTATGTATTAATGTATGTATGGTATGTATGTATGTATGTATGTATGTATGTATGTATGGTATGTATGTATGTATGTATGGTATGTATGTATGTATGTATGGTATGGTTGTATGTATGTATGTATGTATGTATGTATGTATGTATGTATGTATGTATGTATGTATGTATGTATGTATGTATGTATGTATGTATGTATGTATGTATGTATGTATGTATGTATGTATGTATGTATGTATGTATGTATGTATGTATGTATGTATGTATGTATGTATGTATGATGTATGTATGTATGTATGTATGTATGTATGTATGTATGTATGTATGTATGTATGTATGTATGTATGTATGTATGTATGTATGTATGTATGTATGTATGTATGTATGTATGTATGTATGTATGTATGTATGTATGTATGTATGTATGTATATTAATATCCCTTTGTCATAAACCATCCAATTATTAGTGTCCCATAAAATGGATATCCATAATATGAATTATTTATGACTACTTCGCTTTGCCACCCACCTTGGTTTTGGAAAAAGATCGAGGCCCAGTGGCCACGGCACGGGATAGCCCGGCGGACCTCACGGCAGGTCAAGGGGCCACCAAGGGGCACCTGGAACCCCTTGAAAAGGGACATGGAGAAGTGGGTTTTTTCTACATATCTGTATATAAAATCTATAGTCATCCTGGAGTAGAATATGGACATGTCAAAGATCTTCAGTAAAATGAGATGAATGTTGAAAATTGCCCATGTTCCATCTACTTCATTATCATATATATATACATATATATATATGTGGAAAAGAACAAAAGAGGTACGTAACCAATATGTCAATGGATGCGCTAACCCCTTTCGTCATCCCAGTAAGGATTCCCAGCAGCTGATAGCATGGCTATGAATCAAAATCTTGGTGTGAACTTTCTCAACATCGAGATTGCTGAATGGATTGCTGAATGTTCATCCCCCCATTTCTCGAATGACAAGGTTCGAAAATGGTGGTTGGTTTCCCTGCGAATTTTGGAAAGGCGATGACTTGGGACTTGCCCAAGTTGGGAATGGTCCAGCTATTCCTTGTTTCTGATTAGTACTTATCTCAATGATTGGTTGTCGATATCCCCTGCTTGGACTTGTGATATTCATAGCTGGAACCATACATAATATATATATATATATATACACATATATATATATACATATATATATATACATATAATATAATATAATATATATATATATACATATGACATGTTGAGTGACTCTATCATCTTATATCACCAGCTGTTCTTCTGTTCTTGCTTAGAATCCTGTGGGTTACATCATCTTACATCCCAGATGATGGTTGTCAGCTCCATCCAACTGGGGTACCAGAAGGTAGTACTTGGGTTGATAGTTCTCCCATGTTATCCCCATAGTAACTATACCAATCCCATGAACTCTCCCATGTTTTGGGTGAAAGCATCATGTTTTTTGCTGGTTGAATCCCAAAAAATTGCTGGGTTAACTTCCTATGTTTCTTGATTCAATCTCCCATTCTTGGTGAAACCATCTTTCTTGGGGTTTCACCCCAGTAAAAATGCGCATTTTTTGGGTTGACCCCTTTTTCACATCTCCATTTCTGGTGAAAAAAACCCATGGGAATCACCGAGCTTCAGGCGTACTGCCGCGACGGGCCTTACGTAAAGTTCGGAAAAGGGCGTCGATCGTGGGATTAATGACATAGATATATAATTAGATATGATTATATATGATTATTATATATTTATATGCAGAGAAAAATAGTGATATATAATATTATTATTAATTATACATATATTCATATATATGTAGGGCCGGGCTGGTTGCCGGCAAACAAAAACTGTATATTACTTTAGGACCCAAGACATAGCCGCATGACCAACGGAAGCATTTTTTCATCTTCCAAATATCGGTTGGATTTCAGAGAGGGCATCAACGATCACTAATCAAGTCCTCTTTCTCGAGCGGGCGACTGAAGGAACGCACCACAAGCCCGGGTCTGGGGTCCATCTCCTCCACGTATATGCTTTATGGTCATCCAGTTCATCTCGTACTGTAAAACCAAACATAATGGGTATAAAAACCCTCTTAACGGATTGATGATTCCCATCCCCCAAGATGGGGTATACAATCCAGCTAACCATTGCGCATATGTACATTACCCTTCTAGTGACACTGACTGAGGCAACTTGCCAACTCTTTGTAGGAAATAATTGAAATAATCTTCAAAGGTTATGGATGAAAATTTCTGACCCCTATTTTTGGAGGTTTAGTCCTAAACATAAAGACAATGTTACCAAGTTTTTGTCGTCCACTGTTTCCCTGTTTTCAGGTACCGAACCGAAACGAATACGTCGGTTGTTTGCCGAATTTTCATGCCGAAGATGATTATCAACAAGAAGATTTCGATGGATATGTTCAATTTCATATGATATTGGAGATAAGCAAAAATGATTGGACTATAATAATCATAGTAATCATAGTTGGATATATCAACAATTTATGAATTTTATCATTGATCACATTGGAGATCAACCATGTGAATGATCTTCCACTATTTATTGGTTTACTCCCGATATCTTCCTCGAATCAATCCTGATTTGGGCCGGTAAAATACAAAATGTTCCTGATATCTAGTGGTTCAATCACTTATCCTCTGGTAATTTCACATGTAGAGCTATGGAAAATCACGATCTTTTAATCCGTAAAACATCTCCAAATGGGCAATTTTACCTTGCATGTTGTCGAAGCAGAGGGTAAATCCCACTGTTTCATGGTGAAAACTACTGAAAAAAAACCAATGTTCAACCACTTTCGTAGTCAAATCCCACTGTTCCTCGTGAAATCCCCGGATTTTTCCCAGGAAAACTTCGACTCTTCCCAGGAAAAATCCCAATTTTCCGAGTCCAACTTTGGGTGAAATCCTCCACTGCTGAACAGCTCCAACCCAGGAACCCCCACGCGGTGCGGGGCGAGGCCGGCGGCCTGACCATGGGAAAATCATCGACCTCAAAAAGTGAAAATTTCATGGTGATTTCACCAACAAAACTGGTGATTAGGGTGGCAAAAAAAACAGTACAAATGGTGATTTCACCCAGAAAAAATTGGGATTTCTGGTGATTTTTCAGCATCAAGAATTGGGATTCAACCATCAGAAATTAGGTTTCTCTTCAGGTCCAGATTCAGAACCCAAAGATGGGATGTTTTGCTAAGGCCAATGCATTTAAAAAATGACAACGCCCACAAGAAAAGAACCAGTGGATCACCCATGTTTGCTGCTTCCAATCGCGACTTTTTTCTATTAAAAAAAGGATAAAATCATCATCTAGTTAATCTAGTGGTATCCACTTATTCTGCTCAAATCTCAATGTTGGCCCATCAGTGGGAGGACAAGCCCGAGGTATTTCATGGTGTAGCAATGATAGGGTGTGACCCAATTTCAGACACCCCAAATCCCATGTGATCACCTATCTTTGCTTACATGATGATTCGACAATGCAGATTTCCATCTTTTTCCTATCTAAAATAAAAACAAAAAAGGTGGTTCTATACCCCATCTTGAGACAAACCCAGCTAAGCTAAACTCCGATGTTATATCATTTCTTCATATGTAAAAACATCAACCTGTTGCAGGATACACCCTTTCCAAAACCAAGTGCGGTTCATATCCCAATTTCTTCTCGGCTGGGGATCAAAACCTTGCTACCCTGGTGAATCTCAAAATAGCTGGCAAATGGATCTTCATTGCCCTCAAACATGGCACCATAGTGGTCTAAACCCGTCCTCACTTAAATCCAATTTGTAGATTATTTACTTACTAATTATCGCCATTTTTCATGGCTATCTTCGTTTGCCAAACGGTAAATCCTACTCTTTGATGATAAAACCTAGATAAATCCCAATTTTCAGCCGTTCTCCTAGTAAAAATCAGCCTTTTCCCAGGAAAAAAACAACACTTTTCCTCACGAACTCCCAAGCTTTCCATGCGCCCTGCAGCTTTGGCCCGTGTTTCGGCCTCCCAGTCTTCCGCGCCCCGGCGGCTTCGGCCAGGTCCGTCTCGCTGCGCCTAGCTATAGAAAATGGCCCATAGAAATAGATGATTTTAATGATGATTTACCTGTTGAAAATGGTGACTTCCCATAGCTACGTTGAATAACCAGAGGGTGTATATATATATGTATATACAACTAACAGATGATCATTTGGTATGATATATATATATGAGATCCATGAACTCAATATATGTATATGTGAGATCAATGAACTCAACTGGCTGTCGATACATTTTTTGAAATAGTGGTTAATGTTAATGTTATTATTAGAATGTGTGATGTTAAGTCTATAAGATCAATACAGTTCATATGGGGTCGTTGGCTATAGTCAATATTTCAAAGATAACCAAATTATTAAGATCTGATATCATTGAAATATCACCTGTATTATATTAATAAACAAAAGGATCCTGCTCGCTTTAAATGATCTCTGCTAAATAAGTACGATGTATATATATATAAGATCATGCCGTTTATTTGGCTTCTAATTTTGGTGTTTAACGTTGGTGAATATTGGTTAATATGGGTTAATATCGGGAGATAGAACGAACTTCGTTTTTTTTGCCAAGTCCCAATGTATGAAACCAACTGAAAATTGATATTTGCTTGCTATTGGGTTATAAATCAACTTGGATATTGGCTGAGAGGTTTACTACGATATTGGCTAATATGGTGATTACATTATATCTTCTAGTAGATTTTTGCAACAATATTGTGTGATCAAACAAAATTGAGATGCGTCGTCCCATGTTTGATATTAGGTCGAGATGCTTGTCAAAATAGTGATATTGGGTTCTGTAAGTATGTATGCCACAACAATTAAGCTATTGCGCGTAATAATATACACGTATGGCAATAGTAACACGGAAATCTGTAAATGGAGAAGGAAGTACAGTAATTTGACACCTATATCATAGATAGTAAATTCCTCTATCCATAGATACTAATGGGATTTTACCACATGAATACATGTGTATATATATATATCAAAAAATATCAAAAAAAACATCTATAGATCAATTACTAAGGAAAGTGTAATTGGGGGCTATACCCCCATATTCAAACACACCCAAGTCCGCTCTTCATTGATGAAATCCAATTTTTTGGTTCAATTTCCACTAGTCCATCTGAAAATCCCTACTATATTATATCATACAGTATCTATGATCTCTTGATCCCCACTAAATCCCATGAAATCCTCATCTGGTTGGTGGTTTCAACCCTACCCCTCTGAAAAATGATGGAGTGAAAGTCATTTGGGATGATTTTTCCATTCCCAACTGAATGGAAAGTCATTCAAAATTCCAGGGTTCCAGTCACCACATGTCACCACCAACCAGAAATATATCCATGCTTATGGTAATTTATGGACCGTAAAAATCGATGATTTACCTATCGAAAATGGGTGGATTTTCCAGTTCGCTTTTTGTAAACGTCTACCGTTTACCGGGGAAAATCCCATAAATTCCCCAGAAATGGCTGGTGAAATCTCGCACCCGCCTGGACACCGCCTGGACATCTCGTCCTTTCTCCTAAGCGCAGGACGCACCAATCAATGGATGATAGGGATTAATACGAATCAATGAGATCTCATGGGGATTTAATGGTGGTTTAATGGAATCTAATGGGATTTTATGGGGATTTAATGGAATCGAATGGGATTTCATGGGGTTTACTGGGCAATGAATGGGGATGAATGGGGATGAAATTGATATAGTACAAATCAAGAGGGATGGGGTTTAGGGTTGAACCAACCAAAGACTGGAAGATAAATAAACTACCCTCCTGTTAACATACAATATATGGGAATGACATCCAATTTCTAGCAAGTCATTGGAGATGGTGTGTTTTATATACAGTATACCTGGCTTACCACATTGGTAGTTGTTGAATGTGTTCTGTGGGAACAGCCTGATAACTCAGGCTAGTATCTTGCAATTTTACTTAGCCATTGAAGCTTATTCTTGTAGGTAAATCATCGAACTAAATGAGCCATCTATTCAGCCATATTAAATTACCAGAGGGTATATCCCATTCAATACCAATCAATATCCCATTTGTCAATGTCCCATTAAATCCCATGAATATCCAATTATTAATATCCCATCAAAATTCATTAGTGTGGTAAACCTAATAATAAAGCATCACCTAAAACCACCATTTTTATGGGTGCTATGCTTACCATCCCCATTCATGGTAGGTTTGTGGCAGCCAGGGTTTCTCACACTAATGTCCCATTCTTAATACCCCCCATTGAGATGGGATCCATATTAAATATATATATATAATTATATATATATATTAATCCCATAAATACTATTTAACCAATCCAACCAATCAAGAGGGTAGTTGAGTCAAATGAAACAAATCAAGTGCCCGTCCTCGCGCTTCTCGCGCTTTTCCTCGTCCTTCTCGGACGCCCTGCAAGGTCGGTTTCTTTTTTAAAGGTGTGAAAAATGGAGATGTTCACCATCAAGAATTAGGATTTTACCATTAATCTGCGGAATTGAGCCATTGCAAATAGGAAATTCACCACAAATGGGACTTCATATGAAGATAGAACCGATGAACTTGCCTTTCTTTGTTTCAAATGTTGCATACGGATCAATTTTCAAAACCTAGCCACAGATCTTGGTCCATGCTTATACAAATGTTCCGAACGTAAACCATCCCATTCGGGGAATACCCATGTTTGAGCATCCATCTACTTGGGGTAATGGAATGGTTGCTGAATCTTGTACTGTCAAATGTGGGCTTCACACCAAGAAATATATATATATATATACGATTGTATAATATATATATATATATGGAAGTTTCCTAAAGTTGGGGGTACCCCAAATCATCCAAACTTACACCATTTTAGATCCCCCACTTTAAGAAACCCCTCCCTGAAATTGAACCTTCGAACTACAAAATCTGAGCTCCTCAAAGTAGCCATGGTGAATAACACACTTAAAATTGGATGGTTTCAAACCAAAACTTGCCAACCTATCCTATCATCTCATCATCCTCTGGTTGACCTTGGATAGCCAAGAAAAAAAACATCTGTTTTCACCTACCGTCACCCATGGGTTTACTCAGATTTTAGGATCCACGGTCAGCAAGCGAGGCACAACTGGTCATGAAATACCACATGAAACACCTTCTGGTATGTCCTTTCGAGAACATAGGAGGTTGGTTTGGTATGCCATTCTGAATAACTTACCTAAACAGCTGTGAGAAATGGTATGTCCATCTCTATTAAGCAATCAACCAGTGGGAAGAGTAATTTCTCTCTTGATAGGTATATTATATATATATATACCATTATACCCAACTGGTATTTGCTCATCAGCACCCACAAGCTAGGTTGAGTTGCTTGCTGTATTCCGGTGGGGTTTGCCAAGGCACAAGGTATGTGAAGGTTTTGCCATCATTCAGTGGAACTGTCAAAAATCACAATAAATGTGTAGTTTCTCTCTGATTTTTGTTTAAATAATGATCATACTAAGGGTAATAACAACAAGTAAAAAAATAGATGGATATGGCCCATAGTCCTTGCCACTTTCCGGGACACAGAAAACTCAGGTCCCAAGGTCACTCCAGAAATCCCAGTTTCTTCGTGACTTTTGAATCAAACCCCAACCAGTGGCCATGTTTCATGGTCAAGTCCCCATTCACAAGTGATCATTAAAATTCTACCCGAAAAACCATGAAAAACCCACCTGTCATCTGACTTCTCAGGCTTTTCCGGCTTCTCAGCTTTGTCACTCTTCTCTTCCCGCTCTTCTCTGGAACCAGCGCCTAGAAATGTCGGATCCGACCATCCAAAGGGTGAAAAAGCCTGGTTCTCCGAAAACAAGCTGCCAGAATCGATAATTTAGTGCAGCGATAATCTATCCAACTTCGACGCGTTTAGTTTTGACCCATCGCCATTTGATGGTGAATACGAATTCCAAGATTCAAATGGCGCCATGAAATACGAATTTCATCTGAAAACGGTGAAATGATGCCCACCAGTTATAGGTTGGTTTATAAACCCCATTAACTAGTTCGTTATATCTGCCATAAACCATAGTGAAATGGGAGTTATAAACCAACTGGTTCATTTCAGGGTCTCACATGGCCCGAGAATAAGTCTTCATTGTCAGGGCTCAAGCCATCCTCTGTCATCGTGATATGCGACGTTTTTGGGGTTGTGAGGAACGAATTTCGCATGGTGGAATATCATGGGTTGTCCATCCAAGGCAATATCATTCAGCTAGCATTCAAGACAAATTAAAATCTCTATAGCATATACATATATACATACGCATATATATATATATAGTGATATGATATATATATATATAATGATATATATATATATATCATGTGCATATAATTATATATATATATATACATGCACAAGCATGTTGAACGAGGTAATAATGTATGTCAGTGTTTTGCGGAACCATTGGTGAGGATGTTTGATGATACATTGGGGTCCTCTCTGGGTCTGAGTCTGGTAACTCACAGGGAACAATCTCCGACCTAAAACCCATAACAAAAGCCAGTCCTATATCCCATAAAACACTCATCAAATCACAAGTTTCTGGCTTAATCCCATTAGAATCAGCATGTTTTTATATTTTTATGCTTAAACCGCATTAAATCATCACTTCGTTCCCACTAAATCCCTTTAAATCATCATGATATAATGATATAAATCACCATTAAATCACCATTGAATCCCATTGAATTACCCTGAAATCATCACTCTATCCTCCATGTTTCACCGAGCGGCGTCGGCGTTTCCGCCCTCCACTTCGGCCTTTCGGGATCTTCGGGGACTTCGGGCAAAAAATCATGAAAAATCAATGGAGAATCATGACACAAATCATTCGACGCGGAAAACGGAAAAGGTTAAGATTATGATTAATGATTTTTTCAAGATGTTGATTATGGGTTAATTCATTATGATTATGGTTAATGATTATGACATTATGGTTAATGATTATGACTATGATTATGACCTTGGGTCATGATAAAAGGGCATCGTTTCAGATCCCCCAAACGACCAGTTTTTGTGGGTCCATTGGTTAATCACAATCTTAAGCATTTTGCAAGAACCAAGCAATCAACAAGCCGACTCAACTGCTGTTCCACAAGGCTAATTCCAGGTCTAAGTTATGTGGGTTGCAAGTCTGATTGCCCACTTCAACGCCACATTTATTCCGGAATGGACCACTCCCATTCTTTTCGAGCGCAGGTTCCACTTTCACTCAACATCTTCAATGATTCAACCGTACCGGCCCAGGGCTGTCATATCCAATGTTTCATCATTTTTTTCAGATGCTCATGTTATCTCATTGTGCGTACTTTTCATCTCCAGATCTCCAAGTTTCTTCTAGGCCCAAGGAGTCTAGGTGGATTTGGGTAACTTTCCGCCACTAAATCATCTAAATCTTAGAATTGGAGGTGTTCATCCAATATGGTTTCAAACAAAATTGGAGCTGTTCATAGTTGTAAGATGAAGGACATCCACTATAAATATTGGACATTCATGGTTCTAAGATTTCATCTTCATCCAATTCTAAGATTTCATAATCGCTGCCTCCACCAGATCCACCGTTGGTTTTGGATTCCTCCACGAGGTCCTGGCGATCTCGAAACATCCAGAAGCCTTAGATATGTACGGTCAACTTTATTATATATAGTTATGTAATGTTATGTATATGAGTATAGTTATTGATACTTCAATATACTTCCATATTGATATATGTATATGTATGTATATGTATTTTATATATATATGTATATATAGTATACACTTAAGTTCAAAATCACTTGCTTACTGGGCACATCAACCCATGGACCGACCACCCAAATGGCAGGCCAAGGTCGACCAGAAGAGAAATTTATGTGTGGTCGAATCTGAGATCTGCTATAAAACTATCATGCAACGAAAATCTGGTTGGTGGTTGAGCCACCCCTCTGAAAAATATGAGTGAAAGTCAGTTGGGATGATGACATTCCCAACTGAATGGAAAAATAAAATTCATGTTCCAAACCACCAACCAGAAATATATCCATGGTTATGGGATATGACAACGAAAATTGCTATAAAACTATCATGGAAATTGGCAAAGAAAAATTTGAAAATCACATAACCATGAATATATAACCCCTATGTCTATAACCCCTATAACCCCTAGAACCCCTATGCCAACGGATATGCGTAAAAAGAATGAACATCTCGCCGGTGAAACCTGCCATCATGTGCACATGCCTTGGAAATTACCGAACCGAACTACCCTCTGGTTATTTAACGTAGCCATGGTATAGATGGCCCATAGAAATAGATGGTTTACCTATTAAAAATGGTGATTTTCCATGGCGAACTGTTAAATAACCAGATGGTAAAATGTGCATTGAAATGGGAAAATCATCCACAAATGGGGGAGTTTCCATTGCCATGTTTGAATCGCCACTTTGGTTTGGGCAGAGCCATTCGGGTCATGTGGCATGCCCGGCATGCCCCAAAATTGCCATCAAAAACATTGGCAAAATCATGTTCGATATCATTGACATTCCCCCAAATAGCAAAAAAAAGGAAAAAACTCTTCCAATCCAATGTCTAAAATGTCTAAGCTATTGCCTGACGTTTTCTCTGAAAGTGGAGATGCCCCCTGTTTTCGCCTCCCCGTAAAAAACTCATCGAAAACCCACCTCCAGACTCAGATCCAGCTTTCGCTGGACATCTTTCATCCGCGACCTGGGGCGAGGTAGGGAACAATGGCTGGGTGACTTGGCTATGAGTGAAAAACCTTGGCAAAAAAGAAAGGTTACCCTAAAATAGCTGGTGAATGGTTGTTTATTCCCCCAAATATGGTAATACTGTAATAGGGTTTGACCCATCCCTACTTGTAAGAAACGGGAACTTGACCAACAAAGGAGATTTGACCACCGGAAGTTGGGGATTGACCCAGCAAAAATGGAGCATGTCATCAAAAAGATGTACATCGGGTTGGACAGATGTACAATGATCTTTGCATCAGCAACACGGAAAGGAATCTTCAAATCGCTTGGCGTGTGGATCTCAAGCTGCTATTTGTACGTAGCTTTTTATCACAGGTCGGCCTGTGGTTTCTCAACATGGTGGAGTATTGGGGGATGACCATCCTCGTTGAGACAAACCATGACCCCTTAGTTTCCGGGATTTTGAAAGATGATTCTATACAACTTGCACATATGTGTTTAGTGTGCATATCTCAAATCAAAAAAACCCTCTGGTAATCTCACCTATCAGAGCCCATTCCCGCAAGATCCCATCTTGCCATGTTGGGATATCTGTAACAACCGCAACAAATATCATGTTTCTAGGGATAAAGTCTTGTCATGAACCCACTATTCTGAGCAAAAGGAGGATTCACCCCGTTCCCGCGTAGCCCCGTAGCCCCAGTCTTCGGCACCCCATCCGCAGTCGTCACACACGCGCATGCACAGTCCTGGGACACCGGACTTGAAGCGTTGGATGCTCATCCCCAAAAAATGGGGGGTTAATCGGTTAATCATCAAAAACTGGGATTTACCCTCTGGTTATGTCAAAATAGCTATTGAAAATGGCCATAGAAATAGTGGATGTTCCCATTAAGAATGGTGGATTTTCCATAGCTATGTTAGTTTACCAGAGGGTAACACAAAGTTGATAAATTCAAGCATCAAACTTCGAACGTAAAGGCAATCCAAAGAATGGTCGAGAACTGTAGGAGGCTGAGTTGAGTTCCCTGAGTCATGCCATGCCACAGGTCAGGGTTTCAAATTGGGCCCCTCACGAGGCCAAACACGTTCAAGGGACCAACATGCTAGCTGGATTTCCACTATTCCCAGCATATGTGGCAAATAATAAACAAGAAACTGGGATATACAGTGTATACAGTGATATACAGCTGAGAATGAGGATTATGGTTATATAATAAATGGATATAAATGGTAGAAATCACGGTGATAAACCAGTTGTAAATGACTCCAGTACCTCGCAAAATGCCTAGTCCGGAGTCCCAAGTCTTGATTGTGCCCTTTTGGCTGATCCGGATGATGATGATACCCTCTGGTAAACTAACATAACTATGGAAAATCACCATTTTGAATAGGAAAATCAAGTATTTCTATGGCAATTTTCCATAGCTATTTTGACATAACCAGAGGGTAAACTACTGGATTGGGATCTGCCTATCCTAACTTTTAACAACCCCACTACCCTATTCAAGGCCGCCCGGCCCCGGCGGAGATCGAGGAGATCAAGGCCCAAGGTTTCGCGCAGCACGCGCCGTCTGGAGCCGGGACACCATTATTGGTTTCTGCATTTCCGAAATGGGCAACCCCATCCCACCTATCATTTGGTGGCGTAGTAAGCTCTTCATGATTTCTTTGGGGAAGTACCTCTGTCCATTTCTTGAATCTTTCTGAAGGTACCCTCTGGTAAACGTTAACAAAAAGCTATTGAAAATTGCCATTGAAATAGTGGATTTACCCATTGAAAATTGTGATTTTCCATAGTTATGTAAACGTTTACCAGAGGGTAAATCCCTATGTTGGTTTGTCGTGGCTCGAATCACCGCTGGTTCCCAGGGGTCATCAATCATCTCCATTCGGAGCCTTGGTCAGACAAAGTGATCATCAAAAGCCGTCCATCTTATCTCCATCAAACGTACCCTCTGGTAGACTAACACACCTATGGAAAATCCACCAATTTTTGATGGGAAATCAACTATTTCTATGGCCATCTATACAATAGCTATGTTAAATTACCGGAGGGTAACTCACATAACTCTGGGATACTCTGGGTGTTTTTCGTTGGTCAATCTAGGTCATGCGATGTCCTACAAACATGTCCTTTTCGAGGTCTTTTTCAGTGGAACACTGGACCAGAATGATTTGTTTCATCTTTTGGTAGTGATTGGCTGATCGGGATTAGGTGTAATCTGATGAATGTCAAAAAAAAACGATGCATTCATCTTGATGAATGTCTGATTAGGTGTAATCTGATGGGTAAAGTATTGACCCCAAAATGCCCAAAAAAACATGGCCACCAAGATTTGGAGCCCCAACTGATCTGAAAAATCAACCATGTCTACTTACCGTGTGCGAAAATGGGGTGCCCCCATTTTCTCCAATGAATCGAATCTTTGCCACTGGAAAATCTGGAAATGATATGAAATGATACGGGGTATCCATCTGGGTTTGTCTGAAAATAGTGTACCCCTACACCCAATGGTTAATGATCATTATCCCTACTAAATGGCTACAATTGGGGGTATACCCCATTTTCAGACATACCCATCTTTCGGCACACCCATCTTCCAAGTATGGAACTCCAAGCCATCATCCGATTTTCATTCTCGTGCCCGGTGGTTCGACGCGACGCGACGCGAGTCAATGCAGTGATCCATTTCGGCCAAGGAGTGCCAAGGGATATTTTTTGGTTGGGCCGCCCCCTATAACATGGCCAATAGCTGGTGAGTAGATAATCCCATCGATAGCTGCTATAAGATCTAGGTGTCCTTGAAGTTGAAAATGAAGATAGACTCAGATAGACCTTCCGAGGTACAGGGCAAGTGGGATATGACCTACAAATAAGTTGGGGTACTAACATCTATAAATGGGTTGACTCACCCTGTTTTATTGCATCGTCTGAAGGGAGCAGTAGTGCTGTGTAGTGTCGTGTAAGACAAAGGGGCCTTGGTTTGGGTGTTCTTTCAGATATGACGATCCCAATTGACAGGGGATATAATGATCTACCAGTCTGCCAATCTACCAACCAATTGAGGTATTTATATAACCAAGAAAAAGCTGATACAGCGTTGCTTTCAAACCATCATGTTAATTAACTGATCCGCATAATCAACAGAATACTTCGAGAGAATTGGGGTACACAACAATGACCAGGGATACGCATGCTTGTGTAAATCGATGTGATCGATGGTCGGGGGGGTCTGCAGTTGAGGTTTCCCTTTGGCAACCAGCGTGAAATAAACCCCCAAAAGTTGGAATAGAAATGTTGTAACGATGGTGATATATATATATATATATGTGCAATATATAATGTATATATATATGTCCACTTATAACTGGAACTGCACTTCCATGAGTCCCATGAGTGGTTCCTCTTTAAGTGGGAGCAGCCGACCACACCGACATAGAAACGACCCCTGACTTTGCCCGAGGTCAAGAAAGAGTGCCACAAGTGCTGCTGTCACATGCTGCTGGCGCATACACGGCCAACCTTAACGAAAAAAACGTGTTTAGCAGGATATACTGGTAGGAAAAGAGTGTGTCCAAAAATGGATGAAAATGTGGGATTTTCCCCAATCATGGCAATCTTAATAAGGAAGACTATGATAAACCAGTGGAATATTCAAATTAACACACCCATATTCATATCCTGCAAGGACAACTCATTTTTGGAAGGATCGGAAGTTGTCCTCCATCAAAATGTCAAAAACTTGACTCATGAACCGACCAAGCTGAGGTTTACCTACTTTACACCACAAGGAGGTAGGAAAAGAAATATCTACACATCCGATGCTGCGGAACAATATTTAGAGCGATACCCACGTCTTAGATACAAGATCTAGTTTTGCTCGTCAAATTCCTTCGTCTTTCGTCGTAGATTTTGGCTAGGACAGTCAAGGAATCGCTACTGTCGCGAAGGTTTTAGCAATGAAATGGTACGAGAATCCGACTGGGTACGAATCGAACTCAGTAACTGATCCCCCAAAAAACCATGACATTGATCTCGATAGTAAACATGACAACAAGTTGCGGTTCCCAGGCCTGTAAATTGCAACCCCGTGCTCATGTTCAGTCCTTGAAAGGATATTTTCACCACAGTACATCAGAGGACAATTTCTGCATGTGGCAGCCAGAGTTGGCAGGTATTGATCATCGCCATCCGTTGAACCTATCTGAAGCGATGCTATGACCCCTTCATAGAGAGCCATGACAGGAGAGCACCATGAACTGATCTAGGATCCTTGGCCCAAGATATGTCCCTATGATTAGGATTGCAAGCTGGTTGAGACCATCCAGTGCTACAGATTTAAGTGCTACACATGTAACTATGTTCAAATATGCATGTGTATGACTATCTATCTATCTATCTATCTATCTATATATATATATATATTGTATATTATCGTATATTACTATCTGTTCAGCCAAAAAAAACACCCCGAGAATCCCTCGTTAGAGGAAATTGTCATGGTCGTCTAGCTCCCATGACAATCTTCTCATCCTCGCTCATATGAGTGTCTCAAAATGGGGTATACCTAGGGAAAATCATGACAATCAGTGGATGGGTGCCCAATTTTCACACAAAACCATATATACATGTGCATATGTATATATATATATGTATATATATATATATTATGTATATATTATGTATATATTGTGTATACATCTATATATACATATATATATATATAGTGTATAAATGTGTATATGTATGTGTATATCTATGTATATACATTCACTGAAAACTGCCGGATGGCGATTGCTTTCACGCGTCAGGACACCGCCGGGACAACTGAATCGAACTGTTCGGGTCAAGCCTGCGGGTCAAGTCACAAGAACTTAATAGTGGTTAATGATGGTTAATTGTGATTTATTGGTAATTCATGATGATTAATGGGATATACCCTCTGGTTATGTCAAAATAGCTATTGAAAATGGCCCATAAAAATAGATTATTTACCTTTTAGACATGGTGATTTTCAATACCTATGTTGAAGCAAGCAAGAAATTGGGGTTTCAACGAAGCACGCGAAATACACCACCAGAAATTGAGGATGCCAATGCAGGAAGGGGCTCCCCATTTTTTCCACTACAGATATCTCCATCACAAACCGGGTGAACCGCTAGTGATACCAGTATTCACCATCAAAAATCCATCACAAATCCACCAATTGCCACTTTGGATGCTGAGTTTTTCGAGAAAAATTCCCGGTTCGGCGTGTTTCATCTCCACTTTCCGAGGCTGTTTGGCCTTGCAGATCATCCATCCACCTTCTTCATATGGATCGCCAACTCCACCAAGCGGTTCGAGTAGCCTCGGTCAAAGGAGCTGCGGTCGCAGGGATGCATCGGAGTGAATCAACGGGAACAGCACAAAACCAAGGATGATATGCATAGATAGATAGATAGATAGATAGATAGATAGATAGATAGATAGATAGATAGATAGATAGATAGATAGATAGATAGATAGAGATATAGAGATATAGAGATATAGAGATATAGAGATATAGAGATATAGAGATATAGATATGAGACAGAGATAGAGATATAGATATGAGACAGAGATATAGATATAGATATGAGACAGAGATAGAGATATAGATATACAATACATACATATACGTATATAGACAAATAGAGACATGTATCTACATATGCTAACACACCCAAGAACCATGTATATACATACATATGTATATATGCACTCAGCTTAAACAGTCCGCCACTGATATGGGATGAATGGATTGATCCATGGTCAAGTTAGAGGTGGCTAGATTCTGCTTGAGCAAAATGGACGGGAAATGAAAACAGACTTGTACCAGCTTAAATAGTGCTGGGTTCCTGCATATACAAAAATGGTGGTTACAGTATTTTGAGGGGCACAATGATAGTAAACTATTGGATTTTAGGCTACGCTATTTATTTTCACACAAAGCCATATTCACTAGAACCACTTCTGGAAATCTATGAAGAGGTACAGCAACAAAATCACAAGACGGACATGCATCGCCAATTCAATTAAGATCGCCGAGATATGAACATCCCCAAAAAATGAGGAGACCAGGGTTCCGCGCCCCACTCGTTGTCGTACCAGCTCACCAGTTTCACAAAGTTGTCCTTGGATGCGCCATGGAACGGTCAACGGTAGACGCCGATTGGTGCCACCAAGGTTCTATCGATGGGTCTGGATCCAAGACTCCCAAGACTCTGACAGGGCCATATATAGGCCCGAAGTGTCAAATGGGCTGATTTCATTCATATCAAGATAGCCATCATGTGACTTGGGCTTGTGTCCAAAACAGGTCGTTCTCATGCAAGTTCAGTATGTTTCCTCCCTCGGCAACTAAAGTTGGGCCTACCTAGTCATGGTTTGCGTCCTCATCACAACTTAGTCTTAATGCTCTTGGGTTGGTTACGTCCTCAGTCTTGCCTGAAAATATACTCCAATTCTTTTATTTGTTGGGTGCCCTTTAGCTCCAATGTTACCTTGCAGTTGAAAACTGGATCAGTCCTCCAATTCCTGGCCTCCCAGCTACTTCTCAACGGAACATCGCCGAGGTTCGTTCAGGGAGATGCCAGCCTTCTCATCGAAGATAGAGGAAGCCTGCTCCGTTGAAAGCGAAAACTGGGATGATCCACACAAGCTTTGGGCAAAATAGGGATGATACTTCCATCATAGTTGATATAACCATACATAAATATCACCTATTGATCGGAGTCATAGTCATATAACCATTATATATATATATATCACCATTTATATTATCATCAGTTACTGTGGATGGAAGATATCCTGCACCAGTTGATAGGTGCTTTTTTATCTGTCTCTTTCATCCACAGTACGTGGAGCAAGACTTCAGTGAACCGGTGATTTTTAATATAAAACTCAGCCACAGGCAGGATGCATCAAGCTCGAAAAAAATGGGAGGTTATTTTAGCATTCAAATACCATTCCAGTATATCCAAATACAGTGGTTTAAAAAGTCCCTCAGAGGCCAATACCATGGTTGAAATACCATTCAAATCTAGTACCATGCATTAAAAATTCCAATACCTAACAGATAACAATAGATAACATACCCAAAATTGTCAATACCATTCATCAATTGGGTATTACCATTCATGAAAATGTGAAACATTTTGGGTATTGACTATTTTCATCAAATGGATAACATACTTAAAATCATCAATACTATACCATTCAAAATTACTATTGAATGGTATTTGAGGTATAGTATTACTATGATTCAAAATCAAATAAAGGTGTACCATTCATCATCATTCATCAATTCCATACCTCAAATCGACGACGCAAAAAACGACGCCTTGCAGGTCACGAAATCGGTGGAGACCACCTCCTCATCCGTCCAGTCCTCAGCAGGGCGTGAACGATTTTTTCGATCTTCGTTGGATTTTTTTTGATGTGGCGTTTCACTATAAAAATTGCATGTCTATTGAATATAATAGCAATATTCAATATATATATATATATACACATATAGCCAAATATAGATATACTCATTTTATAGCCATGAATATGAGTTATCTTAGCCAAATGAGGATTTAACATGATTAAAAATCAGCAGATATCGTGAACCAAAATGTTATAACTGGTGTTTACCCATTGGCACCACCATAAACCTGCCATTTGGGCTTGGTAAGCCAACGATTTATGGTACATCAAGGATGGCTGACCAAAATGACCAGAGAGTTCATTATTTGTTTTTTTTTAGACACATAAAAACATCGTTCCAACTACACTTGAAAAATTCAGCGCTGGTTGGTTGCGCATACTCCCCGTACTTGGTACATAGCATGGCTTGTAATGATCTTAGGATCCTAGATACTCTGCAAAAGCAGTAACTTTCAGGATATGACAAACCGCCTGACGGCCAAAAGCCCACCGTTCTTTCTTTCAAGTCATCGATGGATGATTTTTGGATCTACATGACATGTTTTTTCGCTAATGCGAGTGACTCGAACCGCAATATGGGTCTTATTTCTTTGGCCAGAAGTCAACTTTCCTATGTATATACAAGAGTTGCAGACTGACCGAAGCAAGGTTAGCGCAATACCTGTAAACCAAACTGTTCTTGGGTTTATTTGACCATCGCTTAACCGTGGTCGATAAACCCGATTCTGACCTGTACCCAAATGGATATGGCTCAAAACTGTTTGAGAACTTGAATGAATACCTGAAATAGTGCATCACCTACTAGTTCACTGGTGGGTTTACACTATCAGTACGGCTCATTCAGAATGAGGGAATCATGAGATTTCTACAAGGATGATATGAGTCACAAAAAGCCATCAGCTTTTTTTGGTCCAGAAGGGATCCACAAAAAACAAAAAACAGCTCCCAGGAGCTGCATTGTCACGAGTTTCTCCGAAGACATCATCTAGGACACTACTGTAACATTTTGGCTTAGCCATAAAACTGCGGGTCTGTTTACTGACTCGTGATTGGGTCAGCTAGCAGAGTGTGATCTACTCATTTATGGATCCCCTGATATCTGAAGTTGCTTCTATTCACCACATTGGCTGTCATGAGGCGAATCCCAAGCTACAGGTTTGCAAAAATGGCAACAGAAATGGGTACGGGAATTCCATGCAAAAAGCTGAGCAATTCCCAGAACAAAACGGGAATCATGAATAATCCCATTTATGAAAAATCCATTGACAATCCATTATTCATCATTTTTGTCACGGAATTTCATGGAAATCCATCTAGTAATGATCAAATTCCCACTAGTAACTAGTAATTCATCTAATAATCCACTGATACCCTCTGGTAAACTAACATAACTTTGGAAAATCACCATTTTGAATTACTAAATCAACTATATATAAATGACCATTTTCAATCGCTTTTTGTATGTTTACCAGAGGCATCCACATGCTGATGAGAGAGCCCTTCAGCAGGGGCCCGCGCCAGAACGCCCTTCATGGGTCCTGCTGCTGCATCCTGGAGCTGGGGGGAATCATCGTCCCTCTGTTGGAAGTTTCCATCATGGGCCAATGGGGATCCTCAATGGCTGGATGGTTTACCCTCTGGTTATGTCAAAATAGCTATTGAAAATGGCCATTTATAGTGAGTTTTCCCATCAAACATGGTGATTTTCCATAGCTACGTTAAATTACCAGAGGGTATGAAATTTCATGGATAAATCCATCCCCCCCCAAAAAAAATGGAGGATTGATGATGATAAAAAGGCAAAACCAAAGTGACTTAAACAGGAAACCTAGGAAACCTCCATATGAATGAAACCACCAAGCGAGAAATATCTTCAACTCAGTCTTGCAAAAGACCCCATGACAGTGGTGACCCCGCCACTGGGGGGATTGAACATTTTGGGATCATGAAATCATGGGTCTGTCTTTTCGAATGGGATATACATGGTATACCCCCCGAGTTGTATGGTGCTATTCGATGTTTTTCGTGGGGAAGTGATGAAAACGAACCGAATCAAAGTTGGGGATACCTTCCATCCCCACGTCCCCAGGCCTTGTTTGTTACCCTCATCAAACATGGCTGTCAATTGAACAGCCTCATTCAATGGGCAATTTCAGTTTAATGGGAAAACCATCTATAATTGGAGAATTGTCCAGCGACATGTTTGATTACCAGAGTGTATATCATTCATGTGTCCAGTTTTGTTTGTAAAATCCTCATGCGGTTCTGTGTCAAAATTCGAAATCCCTTCATTCAATGTCTTCCGTCATTTTCCCTTGTAAGAACGATATTGGGGTATGCCCGTTTTGAAACAGCCCCACTTCACTGGACGACTTCCCTGCGTCTTAGAAAACATTACCTCCCCATCTGGAAATCATTCCCAGCCGGGAAACAAGTATTGTGAACCAAATTCAAAAAAGATAGAGAAAAGATTCAATTCACAATTCACTGCTATCTTGGTCGGATTTTGGGAGGCTAGATTTTCGGTGCTGGAATACGCTCAAAACGTCTCCTCATCCGATGCTCACTCACCCTGCATCCCGCTTTCCAGCCCTCGAGGAGATGTTGGCTATGTACACATGCTAGTTACATGTATGTATGCACAATACAAGTTCATCTTATATCTATACACACACACACACCTACAAATTCATTGCGTAGCATACACACCTATCTATATAGATATATGTGTACATGTATATATATAGAGTATATTATATATATATGTATATTACATACAGATATTAGTAACCTCGTTTTTATATCAGCTATTGTAGCTATGTCCCTATCATCCTCTCCATGTCCCCTGGTACTTCGCCGCCTGGCCTTGATGGCCTTCACGATCTCCTCGTACTTCGCAGGCTTCGACAGGCGGCAGGTGAGATCCACCACCGAGACGTCCGGCGTGGGCACGCGGAAGGCCATACTGCGGCGCCGCGGCTGGGGAGCTTCGGGGATCTGCAGGTCTAGGATAGGTCTAGGATCTGGAAATCTTGAGGTCATTATTTGGATGAGGATTGGTGCTATCCCATAGTTATATACATATATATATATAATTAGATGAGTTGGTTTATAAAGCCATCTGAATATTGATAAACCTACCGCAAGCCTAGTTATACGAGTTATAAGCCAGCCTAGCCAGGTACGGGGCACCATCACCAAATTTACCCCCAGTGGCTACAAATCACCTATTTGAGGTTAGATCAACCCTGATTTGCATGGAGATGTGGCAAAGATTTATGGTGACTATGAGGTAGATATAGGGTAGATCACGTACAGAAGGTAGGTAGATCGCGAGTAGTCAGGAGTCAGAAGCTATGCAAAGGACATAAGGTATATTATATATATATAATTATATTATAAATATATCTCCAACCCTGCTGTCTGATGTGAATCTGTTGATCAAATTAGATAGTTACATTTTATGTGCCTACATGCATGTGTATATATATATATATATCCGGTTGGTGGTTTCAACCCTTCTGAAAAATATGAAAGTCACTTGGGATGATGAAATTCCCAATATATGTCAAGTCATAAAATTCATGTTCCAAACCACCAACCAGATACATTAGTTGATCCAATGTTGCATCATATATTAACTATGTCATTCCAATGATGTTCCAACAGTGATTCATATTATCCACATATAATATATATATATATTAATGAATTATATATATATATATATTAACTATTATAGTTGATTACCCTCTAACTATGGGGAATAAGCATATCATTCCAGGGGGATATCCCATGTTTCGTTGGACCGAATCCCCGGCAGGCACCCGGTCAGCTTTCCGTTCATGTCAGGGATCACCTTGCCCACCGCCTGCAACCAGCCAGGAGCTGGGACTTTCCAGTAACATTCACCAACTTTCGATGATTGGAGTGGGAAAAAAAGTTACCGAAAACTGGGAGTTGAGCCACAATACTTGGAATAAAAAACTGATTTCACCAGCGTAAATTGCTGTTTAACCAACATCACTTGGGATTTCACCATCAACAATGGGGATTTAATAGGGATAACATAGGGGATAGTCATGGGAATACCCTCCAGTAGATTACAGTCACACTTTATATACCTAGTATAAATGATGATTTTTCCATAGCGATCTGTAAAACCAGAGGCTATCATGTCTTTGAACAGTTTTATGATACATGCATAGCGATCACCAAATGGCGTTCTTCACACATAAGGTGCCCTTAAATGACAACTTGGATTGGTGAAATACAGGATTTGGGGGTACCGAAGCCTTATTTTGGACAGACCCAAATGGCACCCTGACAGTTTACAGATGGAAAATGATTCACCAAATATCCTGGAAGAAATCATCTGAGGATTTCTCCAGTTTTCCCTGAGCCATTTTTCGCAATCCCAAGTTTGACCAACCCACATTGTCATGTTGTTGGCCATGGCGTTTCACGCGATGTGAAAACTGACCGACTCATACCCTGCAGCAGGTATTGGATCGCCAGCCCATCCTCTGAAACAGCCCCCAGAAACCATCGTTTAGTAGGACCCGTTTGAGGGGTGTTGAAGATGATGGGGATGGGATTAATGTATGTATCATCATATACTATGACATATTACCATCTGGAAATTTAACATAGCCATGGAAAATCCCTCATAAATGGAGGTTTTAATGAGAAAATCATCTATTAATGGGCCATTTTCCATGGCTATGTTAAATAACCAGAGGGGAATATCAATTCACTACCCCCAACGATTACTAAATGATAATCAAGTCATTACCCAGCGACTGCCCGCAATGATTACCCAATCACCAAGTAAATAACGACTAGGGCTCCATTAATTACCACATTACCACATACATTGGAACACTAGTGGTATAATATTAACATTATTAACCACTGGCAATAAACATGAAAATTAACCACTTAGTGGTAGTATCGCAAGATTATACAAGTACCACATTGCTTGTCCATTAATTACCCATTTTCGCTACCCATATTTTTTCGTTCGCCATTCTGGCCACCCATCGTTGCTTCAAAATTAATCCTCCAATATCCCTGGGGAAATCCCTATGGTTGATGTTTCAATGCAGAAAACACACCATGAATCATTTGCAGATCATGTTCCCAACCTTAAGTACCTGGTTTTTCGACATCTTTCTGTCACAATAAACCCAAAAAAAAACCCATGGCATGGCCTTGGCAGCTCCGGTGGAGGATGGGATGATGTTCTGAGAGGCGCAACGTCCACCGCGCCAGTCCTGCAGGTGCCGGGAAATCCAAGTCGTATGGTGATTTGAAGCAACAAACATGGCAATTTAATCAGCAAAAGTCTGGAAGTTGTCGGATTTTACAGTACCAAGAAAAATGGTGATTGATCCACCCAAAAATGGTGATTTGGAAATGGTGGATAAATCACCAGCAGAAGGCTGGGATTTATCCAGCGAGCAGTGGGACTTTGATCAAAAAATGATGCTTCATCATCTGGATGGGATATTCTATGGGATATATCACCAGAATATATGTGCGATATCTGTGTCTTGAGGGGTATAGCTCGCAAAACAGCTACCCTCTGGTAAACATTTACATATCTATGGAAAGATCCACCATGTTGAAACAGTGAATTTTCCCATGAATAGCATGGTGGATCTTTCCATTCCATCGTTTTTTGTTAATGTTTACCAGAGGCTACAGTTTCATAGGAAAAATGGATGATGACGATGACCAGCCGTGACCTGGTGACAAAAGGTGACACCCGGTGACACGGTGGGTGACCTGGAGAGCAGTTGTGCCCCGAAAAACTTGTGGAACCCGTCGTCAAACAACAGGATCAACAGGGATCAACTGGAAATAGTGGCCCCAATCCATCCATTGGATTGTCATCATGTTCCATCCTAGGTCCTACCTACCAATAGAACCATAGAAAATCTCAAAATATTCTGAATGACCCTTAGAACTGGGCTCAGGATTGATGTTAGCTGGGATGGATACCGAAAATGGGTGAAAAATCCCCATGTTTCAAGGATTGATTCGAAGAAAAAACGCAGAAAATCATGAGTTCTTCATCTTTTACCAAAGATGGTGCTTTCCTGTCCCAAGAATCATGTTGCCAGTTTCTAGTGTTGTTTAAATCATGGTTCATCCCAATCTGACTAGATATCAATAAATTTCTGAAAATCAAAGTTTTCTTGCTAAACAATCCCCATTCTTGCTGCTCCAATCCCAACTTTTCTTACTCAAACACCCAGTTCTGCTGGTGAAATCCAAAAAAATCTAGTTAAAATCCCCATTTTCTCGCCATTTTCGCTGATGATCTTTGCTTCGGCACCTCAAACTGGGCACCGAAAAATTGCCGGTCCGGTCCTTGCCACCGCGCGAAGGTCCATCCACCGTCAGCTGGGTGGCGGTCATGGCCTGGGTACGTCATAGTATGTAATACATATTATATATATATATATAGTATGTAAAAAATATATATGTAAATAAATATGTACTATATATAAGTCCTTTTTTATGTAATAAAGTAATATATAGTATATGTAATATGTACTATATATGTATGTTTGTATGTATATATATATGTAATATGTCCTATATAAGTAAATATACTGCAATATGTACTACAAGTACTGTAATATGTAATAAAGTAATATATACTATAAGTATGTAATATGTATATGTAAATATACTGTACTGTAATAAATATACTGTAATATGTACTACAAGCACTGTAATATGTAATAAAGTAATATATACTATATAAGTATGTAATATGTGTATGTAAATATACTCTATTGTAGTAAATATACTGTAATATGTACTATAAGTACTGCAATATGTAAAAAAAATAATATATGCTATAAGTATGTAATATGTATATGTAAATATACTGTAATATGTACTATAAGTAATATGTGTGATAAATGTATATATGTAATAAATGTACTATGTATACAGATTATACTGTAATAAATATACATATATATATATATTAGAAGTGTGTGTGTGTGTGTCATGTCTACGTATCTAAATATGAGTTCTTTATAGACACACATACAGTACATACTGTAAGAAGTAATAGGTAATATACTATATATATTGAAAAGGATATGGACTGAAAGAATTGGACTGGAACCCGTAATCCCAAGGATGCGCGCGCTGTGGAAAATACACAGGAAAGATGTCTTTTTGATATGTAAAAATGGACTCGTTCTTGCATGAAACCTCACTGGTGAGTCCTGTTTGGTTCAGAAGTAACTGGTCCGTACTTTTGGTGCGGTGACAAACCCATCTTTTTCAAGTGCTTGCAGATTTCGGTGACGAGTTCACCTGGGTTTTAGCTGGAAGTTGCTCTAACCCGATTCACATAGCTTGGGATCTTCAAATGATACACCTGGGTGATCATGGATCACAACCCAAGCTGGGTTTTTCATGGGTCGACTTTCAGGGGCCAACCAGCAATTATTATTATCATTATTATCATTAACCATATATATATTAACCATATATATTAACCATATATATTAACCATATATATTAACCATATATATATATTAACCATATATATATATTAACCATATATATATATTAACCATATATCCAGTGATCTTCCAGTTCCCATGGGGTCTTGCTTTTCAGCGCCAACCAGTGTCTGAAAGTCTTGCAAGAGGCATTTTCCTCCCGTGTTTGCAGCGTATATCACCCAAGTTGCTGAATAAGAGGCTGGATTCTATCGGTGAAATTCGCATGTTGGTAAATTCAAACACCCAAATTGTCTGTTAAAGTACCTCTTTGTGGGTTCATTATGTCTTCCCGCACCCAAATTGTGTGTTAATCACTCATGTTAGTACCTGTTTGCATACCAAATTCTGTGACCAAACACGGCGTGTTTCGAAAAAACCCATCTTCGGTCAGAGAGACGTGGACGGTGGTCATCAGGCCCTCAACGATGCCGAAGTTTTCATGCACCACCTCCACGACGTGAACCCCATCCCATTGGTTGGTAATATACTGTTAATATATGGTTAATATCTATGGTTAATATATATATATATATGGTTAATATATATTGGTAATATATGGTTAATATATATATATATATATGGTTATTATATGGTTAATGATAATAATAATCTGGTTGGTGGTTGAGCCACCCCTGTAAAAAATATGAAAGTCAGTTGGGATGATTATTCCCAATATATAGAAAAATAAAAATGTTCCAAGCCACCAACCAGATTGGGACTTAAGCCAGAAATGGGCTGTTAACCAACTAGAGCGGTTGGATATGGAAACACCAGCAGTGGAATTGGACCAAGCAAAATCGGGATTTAGCGACTTAGATTGGTCACTGAAGCATTGTGACCAAGGATAATTGTGGCTTAAACCCCCAAGGCTCATCGCTGTCACTGGATGAACATGTGCCGGCAATAGGTTCAATCAAACCATTGTGCCGTCTATGGCTATGGTTTCAATCCATACCACCAGTGTTGACCTATGGTTTATATATATATATATGGATAATATATATATATGGATAATATATATATATATGGTTATTATATGGTTAATATATATGGATGTCCAGGCCCTTTGATCAGCAAAAACATCGTTCGGAACTGCTTGTGATCGAGCCCGGCTGAGCCGTGCCACCATGGACAGACTGGTCAATTCACCACGGATTTCAGCAATAACGCTGGTAGAGCCAGCCGTCCAAAAAATATATCGGTCATCCAGGGCACCGGGGATGTAAGAGAAGTAGAAAGTTCACACAATGCGAAGCTAAGATGTCATGCGCGTTATATAGGTCTAATTTGGGTAAATCAGAAAGCAAACTCAATGGCTCAATTTCTTGAAATCACAAGAATTTGTGGGTGACCAAATCGTGTGCAAGGCGCAAGGGTCAAAGTTCTGACCCTTCTTACCACATCCTCCATTGCAACTGTAACCACCAACCCCCCAGCGTTTGTAACTAGGGGACTTAGACGATGCCAAACATGTTCCTTTATTTGTTTTGAAAGAATGGTCACTGATATTGGCCCCATGGTGGTTACCTATCTTGGGTGAAATATCTTCTGTTTTGTTGGTTATCCCAAGTTCAGTATTTCTAAGTCCGGTCTGTCTCTGCATTTTGATTGGAACGTGTGTATCCCTATGGAAAAATATGGAAGGCTTCCCATTTCTGAGTGACCAAAACTGATCGTCGGCGACCACCCAAATCAAGAGAATCAAACAAATTCGAGCGTGAGAACTTTGGATCTTTTGGCCACCCAACATCAAGACCATTCCCGAATTTCACTCAAAGTTACCACACAAAAATTACCTTTTCGGGGCCCAAGATCTTCCGACGTTTTCCCATTGGTCGAGCTAAAATCTAGTCGGTGCTAAAAATCCACCAGTTCTCCTGGTAACTTGTCCCTTAAACCAATCCGTTGATGCTTGATGAATCAAGAGTATTTTTTGCTATATTATATGATTATGATTATATATATATACATATAACTATATAATAATCAAGATTGTTTTTTGCTGATGAAGTCATATTAAGTGCCTATTTAAGGGATGGTCTAACAGGATTATCATTGACCATGCTGATTGATATGAGCTGATTTCCAACTATTGGTATCCCCAATGGTTTTTGATAATATCAATCCCCATATTATAGATTATTATTCACAAAAAGTTGGGGATACCCTCTGGTAAACTAACATAACTATGGAAAATCACCATTTTTAATGGGAAAATCCACTAAAAATGGCCATTTTCAATAGCTATTTTGACATAACCAGAGGGTAACCAATAAGTGGAAATCCCCATGTTTTGATCCTATTGATGACATTAACCATGACTTCCAGTTGGCAGTATTACTATTGGATCAATGGATGATGATGTCAAAATCCTCCACATTATCCAATCAGTATTGTCCAACTATGGTGATACGTTCCAATAATTATATGACTAATTATGCATATCCATTGATCTACAGTAAAGCTTGATGTGACGTAACTTAGACAAATACCATCCTGCATATTGTTTAGCTAAATAATAAAATTTTAGTCCCATAAAATGACTAAAACAAGGCCATAAAAGGGCATGATTCCCTTAGAAATCAGCATTCCAGTGATGTCACATTGAGGTCATGATTCACGTGATCAAATTCATCCAGATAATATAGCTATCATATACGATATCTCAAAAAACAGTAACAACCATTGTTAATTAACCATTCATACCCATTATTCACATTTATTAACCATTATTTCATCCAGATATACTTCCAGCAGCCACATCAGCTCCGGCCTTGGTCAATGGCGCCAAGCAATTGGTGGTGCAAGAAGCGTTGGAGACCTCGCAAACGGTCCGTTCAGACGTCCGACGTGGCTTTTGTTCAAGGACCCTCCAGAAAAGGCCTAGAAGAATGGGGAGTTACTAAGCAAAAATGATCGTCTAACTACCAAAAAAAATGGGATAAGTAGAGATTCGACAATCAAAAACTTCTGATTTTACCATCAAATATATGAAGTTTGCCATGAAACATAGGGATTTTTTACCATCCACAAAAAAGAATTGAGCTATCCAACTATCCAAGGATCCATCCAACCCGGATTGAACCATCTACGGATTGAACCATCAAGATAGCAATATATGTATATATATATATACATAGCAATCAAACATCCAACATATATTGATTCAGGATGGCTAAAACTAGTTGAAAGGTAAAACCATACTCTCAACATATCTTGAGAGTGATGTGAATATATATATATACTTATTTTGGATATAAGCATCAGTTTTGTAATCATCCAAAATCAGGATTTTACCATCCAACATAGCGATGTTGATTTAACCATCAAACACAAAGATAAGTAAGAATCACAAAATAATCTGGGACTTACTCAAAAAATCATAAGTTCAGCGATCAAAGCGAGAAATCCCACCATTCAACCGGTGCAGGTGCGATTTATGGTTCCAGATCCAATCCCAAAAGTTCGATCCTCTGAGCACCACGACCTATTGAAACCTGGGGCACGCCAATAAAGATTGTCATTTTTATGTAGCCAATGGAATGAAATGGGAAAATTTTGTTGGATACACCCCATCTGCCAAGATCCTACTGGAAAATCATTGAGATACTTATTGATACTTGATTAACTCCAAGAAAATTTGGTGATTATCTTTGATAAATACGGGGATTGTTGTTTGACAATTCTCCCAAAATCCAAAATCAGTTGCAGCAACCTTTGCTTCAAAAACATTGAGGATCAGGATAAAGGAAACATGGGACAGGAGATTCATGTTGCATTTATTCGTGAAACGTGAACATCGGTATGACGGTTATCAGCAAGCTTACGGCCACAAGGCCCCCCACAAACCATCCCAAAATTCCCACGTTTTTAAGCAGTTAGGGGGTTCACATCAGTAGTCTTCTGAGGGTCCAACCACTGTGTCGGTGCTCTTGTAGTTCTCGTGGTTCACGCCCATGACGTACATTGGCACAGCATCCTTCGCTCGCCCCAGGGTTGCAAAGGAATGGCAGGTCGGATGGCATGGCAATACCCCAAGCCCAGCTGGCCGGCCTAGTGCCTAGTTTTCATTGATTTTGGTAGTCAAGCATCCATAGCAGAGTTTGCGGAAACCCAACATGAACATATTGCAAGTCCCGTTCACAGCGCGTTGTATTGCAGCTCTTCAGCCGGCGGTTTTCATGCTTCTATAGGTTTGCCTGAAAATAGGGTACCCAAACTCCAGTGGATTGAAGCCGCATGACCCCCGGTACAGAACCTATTGTTTGGGACACATTTGGGTGCCCTCCAAAGTTGGACGGCTTTGTGCTTCCATGTTTACCCCGGTAACTGGTTCACAAGCATACTCTGTATTCAGTCAGTACGGGTCACTGTGCTAAACCCAAAGCCATTAAACCACCATCTCCAACGATTTATCATAAATGGGTGCGATTTCAATCATGCCCAACTGGAATATCTTTCAATCATCCCTAATAGAATGTGTCTTTTTGATTGGAAAGCCGATAATATGACATGCTGGGCAGGTGATGGATATGGATACCGGTGCATTTTCACCTGTATCTGTACCTATCTCATGTAGACAGTCGCGTGTATCTATGTATACTTCTACGCATGTATATAACATATCATCTAAGTAATATACATACATAAATAAGTGTAAATATTGATATATAGGTACAAAACTGTGAATATGTAGATCGATTTTATTAGGTGCACATCTGTAGGTGTGTGTGCAGGAACACCAGGTCACAAAGCGATATACAAAAAAAAAACTGGCACACTTGGGGAAATTCTCAGATTTGACTTGTTCATTCGGAAAAGAATCCTCTATGTGAAAATCAGACCCAAATACTGGAAAATGGGGTGACAAGTCGTATCTGGGTATTACAATATATTTCGCTGACCTGAAACTTGCGGTAATTTGGGGATGATTCCCTCAATCCCAACCATCCTTCCAGTGCGGTCACAGTAATTTTTATCCCCTTGGAGCATAGCCCGCTCAATCTCTGTGTGCCCTTCTGGCTGGTAACAGTCACACCGTGAAAAGCATACCTTTCGGCCGCGAAAAGTCGAAAACTCGAGAAAAAAAACGCAAAGCTTGCAGTCCAATGGATTTTTGCTCGAAAAGTCGAAAATCTCGACAAATTAAAAAAAAAAACGAGAGGTCGAAAACATCGAAAAGTTGAAAAATCGAAAAAATCGAAAAGCGGAAACCGTTTCGACTTTTGACTTTTGCCAAAGATTTCATTGGAAAAGTAACAGTCATTTGATGTTTTCAAGGCGTTGGAGCACAGGCAGCATGCACACAGGTGTTGTTTATTGGTGTTTTGTTGCTGTTCCTTAGTGGGTTCTTGTTGCCTTTCTAGGGGAGCACAACGCAACCCTGCAATTACCTCGATAGGATCATATTGCGCACACAATGTTTGTGAATTCCTCCCATTGGCTGGGTTTTTGTGGGTTTTGAAAAGGTGGATACCAGAATCCCACAAATGGCTGGCTTGCACATTCCCCATCTATAGTGTATATAGTAATTAACCACTTGTGTCGGGCAGTGGGCTGGGCAATTTGATGCAATAACTTGATTAGTTGACCTACCTGCTTGCCGACCTTCCAAGTTAAAGGCTAGCAAACTACCATCAGCCATGGCTGGGTCTACCATGTGCATCCATGTGCTACGGTCATTGACTACTTACCCATCATGTGCCACCATTCATCTATCAATGTCTATGTTAATTAAAGAACTCAAGGGCATATTTCTCTCTGAGCAATTAAATCGCCATGGTTACGATTACTGATAAAGATCCAAGTTTCACTAATAGATCATTTATAGTGTTTTTAGATGTTTTTCCACGACAACCTCCGTTTTGTGCGGGCGTTTCCTGTTCTCACCTTCGATGACACCGATGCTCGGTGGTTTTGAAGGTCTAATTGCACAAGCCCTGGCTACGTCGGAGCTCGGGAGCCACACTCTGAAGTGAGAAACTTGAGAAATGCTCAGATAAAATGGTGGGTAAATGCTAAGGTGAAGCATCTTGATGAAGACAGAACTGGCAGGCAAAACATGAACACTTCGACTTCGACCTGGTGATGGCTGTGAAGAGATTCTATGGCTGCGAAGAGATTCTCAAAGCGGCTTCTCCACCCAAAGCATTTTTTTCTGACTTATTGGCACATCACCAGCTCTCCCTCAGGTCTTTTGAGGTGGACGGCTGGGATTCCCGCTGCGCATATGGACGAACAGTCAAGTTGGCGCAATTCTCTTGGAGATAGCGCACCACGTCCACTCGACCTGCAACAAGATGTCAAGCAGGCATTAACCCGCTCACATGTTCTTTTTTTCTATGTTCTTTTCATGTGAGCAATGATCACGAGGAATAAAGGGAAGTGCCTTCCTTCCCCGAAAGGTTTTTGTCGCTATCGCGGTTTGGTTTGTATACCGTTACCATGCGGGACTGAACACGCAGCATGTCACCAAGTTTTTTTTCCGTTTGTTTCTGCGTAACAAGTGATATGTATCGGTTCGAAACAGGTCCATCATTCCAAGGCACGAAACAATTTCCGCATATAACCTGTTTCGAACCTCATCCAAGTAACGTTCCGAGCCTGTCTGAACGCTGACGGCCACGTGGATGTTCTTCATCTCATCATGGAGCTGCTGAAGGCTTCGACCTATCTGATCGAAAACAGGAAGCTCAGGGAATCGTCCCTTTAGAACTCTGTACCGATGCTCAAATATGCCTTAGCCGCTCTGGCTCCAGACGCCGCATCCCGCAGGATACACCTGTCGGCCGAGCTCTTCATACTCCAGCTTCGGGTACTCGACGCAGCATTGCAGTTGGAACGGACGGGCCACTTCTTGCATGACCGGAATGATGCCGGCAGACATATCCTCATCATCCAGTTGGAAGCGGCCGAGAGTACGATCAAACCACCACAGCAGTGGTGCGAAGAAGGTGGTCTTCCCGATCTGTGCCACTGGGATGTAAGGCGGGACAACATAAGTTTTCGAGCTGCTTTCAAAATTCCCACACTTGTTACTCTCTGCAAAAGCTCCAAGACCCGTCAGTGGACGGGCCCTTGGAGTTCAACTCATTTGATCCCAATATAGGGCTTGCCTCGGTGCACAAGGCCCTCCGATGTACTTGGACAAGGAGCTTGTATAATCAGAAGTGCTTTGGGGCACCCAAGTCCACCACAAGCTGCGGGTCCATGCAGAAGGCACATGCTGACAACGAACATGCTGTGCTGCTATGTCAAGCAATACCCATGTATCTTCGAAAGCAATGGATGACCTCGAATCCATGCAAGACCTGCCACGTCTTCATATTTCACCCGCGGGATGACAAGGCTGCCAAAAAGAACAGCGGCGACATATGCGTTGACTCGCAGGGCTGCAGACTTCCCCAGCAATGCCAGCTGCTGCCTGTGGTGGCCCGAACAAGCCAAAGCAATTATTGTAAAAAGGATCCATTCGAAGTTGCTGCTGATGGATATTTTTTACAAGTGAGAGATCAAGATCTAACCAGTGTTCAAAATTCTCTATGCAAGAAACTTGTGTGCCATTCTTGTTTGCACTCATCCTTTTTGTATGGTTCCGGAAAACCCGCCTTAATCAATTCCACGGCGTCCGTGGCAAACGTGGCGCCTAGACCACCCAAACAATACATGAACAACTCAGGAATCAAGTTCTGCCGGCTGCATGCTGGCCATTGTTGGCTAGGGCAGGTTCATTTGAAGAGACCTATCATATGGAGCTTTGCTTGGATTTTTTTCCTTGCCTAGTTTTGGGCGAGGTTCGCAGCGAGCTTTAAGCGAGCTTAAAAGATCATGTCTTATCATCTGTCCTCAACCATAAGGCAAGTGAGGTCCGGGTCTGCGGGTCGCGAAAATGCCTAGCAAGAGACCTATAAGAGTACCTGTTCATCGACTCGCGCAGATGCATTGATAGACACCAAACTGGATACTCAAGTATAGCTGTCTCTGTTTCCAGCGAACCTATTCAATCTATTCAGTCCAGCCAGTCTATATCTATTTAGACTATCTCTTGGTTAATAAGTTATTACTTTTCGTATCTATTGCACCAGTGAGAAAAAAATTGAACAGTTGAACGACAGGTGAAAAAAGGAAAGTCAACAAGTCGAACACTTTGACTTTTTGACAGTCGAAAAGTTCGCAAAGTTAAGACCTTGCTGACGGGTTTAACTCGAAAAGCAGAAAAAAAAAGTCGAAAAGTCAAAAACTGTTTATTTGTTGAGGCGAAAAGTCGAAAAGCTCAAAAAGTCAAAAGAATAAATCTCATGAGCTCGGAAGGCATCTGAAGGGCTTCATGAGAGCTGGAAAGTGGGTAAGAAACAATACTTATATATATATGTATATATACGTACATAGAAACATATAAATATGTATCACTCTATACATATATATATATATATCACTATATATATATCAATATATATATATATATACATTACGTACGAGTTTTTATTGCTGGAGTATTAACCATACATGACTGAGTTTTCATTAATATACTGTTCACCTGAAACTGCGAAGTGCGTCAGAGAACCTTGTCAGCCTTTTGGATTCCCCGAATGCTTGGTTTTTATGATACATATGAAGGTTTCCCATGGGGGTATCCCCAAATCATCCAAGTCATTAGACCATTTAGTATTGACACCTGTGGATTTGGGGATCTCCCATTTTAAGAAACCCCCATATATCGATATAGATACAGGGTAGGTAAAAATAGCCCTGTCAAAAATCAACCATGCAGAATCAATTAGCAGTTATATCACAATATCTTTGATGGTCAAAACCCCTAAAATCAATGATGATTGTTAAATCTTATTCAAAACCCATTGAACTGAGGTTTGAGAACTTCTGGATGAACTGATATCACCACATTTGATTAAAAGCCCATGAATCAGCTAGTCAACCATCATTTATTATATAATTACATCTCCTCATGTTTCATGGTGAAAAAGCACCTATAACCAAAAAATTATGTTCATGATGCTCAACTACATATAATTTATCCAGCATTTTCCGCAGAACAAATCCCCACATATAGATGAGTTGTCCATTCAAAAATCATGACTTAAATCCACTGTTTTTGATGGTGAAATCACAATCGTTTCATCAAAAATGGTGGTTTTCCTACAAAAAAAAGTCTCTGCCAGGCTGGTTGAATCACCATTTTCTCATGGGAAAAAAAGATGGTGAAATGCTGATTTCCTAGAATTTTCCCTACCCAAAAAAGCGTCCGAAAAATCCTCAGTCCTTGGGAGGTGCGCTGATGATCACCTTTTTGGCCCCTCCGCCGATGTGCAGGGCAGCCTGGTACCATGGGGATAGTATCCCAATTGATGGCCAAAACAAGGGTAACCTGAAAAATTCGGTGTGTCTGAAACTAGGGTACCCCCAATTTCAATGCATGGAAAAACCTCGTTTCCCTCTTAAAATGGCCATGAATTGGGGATAAATCGTGGAAAGGATGAGAAACTGGCATCACATGTTCGAAAATTACTGGCACATTTTCGCCTGCCTCCAGGTCCGCGACTCTGCATCAAAAAACGGGGGGGCATAAGCTGTTTTTACGTGGTCGATACCATAAACAAAAACATTGCAATATCAGCTCGTGCTGGGAATATCACCAATAAATATGGCTGTATTTGTATCGTTCCCCATTGGTTCCGGCGACATCCTGCACCCAACGGTTGCAATCAATAGTAATATGTTTTAAATGTTTTTACGTATACCCTCCAGTAAATTAACATAGACCCTGGTAGATAGGGGTTGGAAGACTAGTTTCCATTAAAAATTGGTGATTTTCAGGGTCTATGTTAATTTACCAGAGGGTATGATATAATACTTGTTTCCTTCACTTCATCTAGATTAGCCCAGCTTTGCAACAGCGAAAGGTTCCAGCAAGGTTCCAGGACTGTCCCCGGCGATTGAAACCCAACAGATTTGCTGGCCATCCTGATGGCACACTGACATCGGCATACTGTGGCGGCGGTGACCTATACTAGTGGTCTATATACCCATGTGATTATGTATATTTTCTATATTATAGATATATATATATATATAATTCTAATAATAATAATAATATATCATACATATGTTAATATTTCTATATAATATATCCTCGTTCTATCCCCATAGATTGTGGATTCTTCCCCAGTCTCCCGGTTGATCTTCCCACAGCCCCTTCACCTTCTCTTGAGTGGTGAAGATTCCTCGCCACATGGCTGGGGCGTTTTCGGCCGTGGAAGCGAGGATCATCTTATGTTCCTATGGGTTTTTGTTAATGGGAAATCATCAGCTGTCAACTACTCTATAAATGTTATAATGTGTATATATATATATACACCTTTATATACCTTTATATACCTTTATATACCTTTATATACCTTTATATACCTTTATATACCTTTATATACCTTTATATACCTTTATATACCTTTATATACCTTTATATACCTTTATATACACCCTTCTAAGGAAATCTAGTGGATGTAAGCTGGGGTTTTAATGGGATTTCATGAGGATATCTGACAAAATGGGATTTCAAAAATGAGGTTTACCAGAGAAACTTAGGAAATTCAGCACCAGAACTTGGGCCAAGACCTGCTAACTTTGAGGAAGCAGCAAACATAAGGATCTAAGAAACCAAAAAATGAACATATTTCACCCAAAGCTGGGGTTTAAGCAGCCATGAAGAATAAGCATGCTACCAAGCAATGGAGATATCATTTTACCCAACAATGCTTAACGAAGAATCTAGGATTTCACGGAGAAAAAAATCTCCGGGCGTCGCCAAAATTGATGCGGTTGAACCAACAAAAGAAATGTGGACTGAACCAAAAAAGGATCTGTCAAAAATGGTGACTTTAACCACGACATGTCGCACTTAATCCACAAAATAGTGATTTGACCCAAATGTGGATTTCACACTACTTAAAGAAACACCACGGGAATTCACCAATCACAATGGATTCTCAACTTGGGTATAACCATATGGCATAGCAGCTATTAGCGATTGAGTGAACCGATGGCGTTTGGTCATTTTCGGAGAGATATTGATGTTATATGACCCTCAACATCAAACATAGCCATGGTCTCAGTGGGGAGGAAATGCCTGGTTGATGTTAATGTATGTGGGGATGCCATAAACCGCCCATTTCGGGGATAGTACTAGTTTCTAGTTACCACCCAGAAAAGTGGTGATTTGGGGGATGATTTATGGCATTGGTTTTACCACATCCCCAATGTCAAATATTTTCATAAACTCTGGGGATGTTGCCCCAATAAAATGGTGAAACTTCAAACCCATGAAATCCCAGCGGGTCTGAAAATGGAGGTATACCTACATGGCTATTTCATAATGGGAGAATGATTTTTCATCCCATGGATTTGGGTTTTCCTAAAATTGGGGTACCCCCAGTCATCATCCATTTATAGATGGATTTTCCATTATAAACCATCCATTTTGGGGTACCCCCCCTTTATGGAAACCTCCATATATATATATATGTATATGTATATATGTATATATGTATATGTATATATATACCAATGATTTTCGTGAGTTCTTCACCAACGTGTGCACCTGTAGACTCGCAGACATACTCTGCACCGCTCTCGCCCCATTTGATTGCAGCTGGGTCCTGATCAACAGGTGGCGGCGATTTTGGCGGGGTCAGAACCCAAAAGTTGGGGAAACAAACAGTGAAAATATGGATGTAAATCACCAGAAAGTGGGATTTATATAAGCAGCAAAATCTAGATTTGATTTAACCCACAAAAATGTAATTTAACCAGCAAAAAGTTGGATTCAACACCAACAATGTTGAATTTAACACCAACATTAACCAGGCATTCTTATTTAATCAACAGATCAGAAATGGCGATGTAACAACCAAAAAATTGGATTGAACCAGCAGGACATGTGGATTTATCCGGCAAAAAAATGATGGAAAAAACCCAACCACTTTAGGGCTGTTCTAGAAATGAGGACCAGGAAAACCGGGGATTTTTTTGCCCAGTTTTCAACCAGCGAGAATGTGATGGATGTGAATCGAAGTTGGGGAACCAGCGATTGGTTTAGATAGCCTTTTGTCAAAAAAAAATACCCTCTGGTTATTTAACATAGCCATGGAAAATGGCCCATTTATAGATGGTTTACCTATTAGAAATGGTGATTTTCCATGGCTATGTTAAATAGCCAGATAGTAGGAAGTCAAATCCCAGATCAGTTTGAAGTTGGATACTGCAATCAGTGTCATAAGCCAGCTCACATGTTTGGTGCAAGTGGGTGAAACAGTCAAATTGTCTCGCAGTCAGGAAGCATCACAGGAGAAAATAAAGTAATCCATTGACTAATGATCCCTACTTCCAATCATAAAGCAGTGGGAAGCATTCAACTTTGGGTGGGTTCTTTTCCGTTGGGAACAAAGCAGTTCATTGGGCTGAATTCTGATATGGTAGCTCAATCCTGCCAAATAATCGACCGTCTTCCATATACTGCAGTCAAAATATATCCTTAAACTGTTACTCCAAATATTCCCAGAAATTATAGAACCATTTTTGGGAGAATCCAAATACTCTTTTTTGCGTACCCTATCTAGTTGGGATACTTTTTTGGAACTTCCTTGAAGAATGAACATTCAACCAGTTACCCTCTGGTAAACTAACATAGTTATGGAAAATCACCATGTTTTTTAATGGGAAAACTCACTATAAATGGCCATTTTCAATAGCTTTTTGTTAGTTTACCAGAGGGTAGATCACCCAAGAAAACACATCTTTTTCATCACAGCACCTTCTCATGGAACACGGCGATTTCCTTGCCGTTGACCACCTGAAAGGGGGGGAACCGCTTTCAGCTGATGCTATGCTGATGGCAAAACGTGCATGGGGGATTGGGCATGCCTCATCTTTCCTTAGTATTCACAGTCTGGGACTTCAAGTTTCACCCAAGATGCAAAATGTTGTTGCTTCTTTCATCGGTGTCCCTGGATGGTTCACAAAAAAAATGGGAACTGCCAAACAGGGAACCCAAAAAATCATCCAAAATACTCCAAATCCATCATTCCGCGGTCCTAGGAACCATTTTGGTAGATGGTTTCTTCCGTTTTTTATGTGCCATCCCATTCCGTTGGTTAATAGCCGCATTCTGTGTGGCTCCTTTACAATCTGGAACCACTTTTTGAAGGGCCTTCTGGTCACCCAGTCAAACACATGGCATACCTTTGCTGAGAAACCCACGTGGGAATCACACCTTCCCTCCGAAAATGACCGTGGAATCACGCCCCAGTTTTTCAGACATTTTCAAATGTCATATCAAATTTGTTATACATACATATATATATATATATCCCATAGAATATCCCCACTATATCCCATTAGGATCACCATTTTCATCAGAGGCGCCAGAAACTCCTTGCCGCCATCCTTCTTTGCCGCAATGGTGCCTTTAATGCGCAAGGAGGGAGGATGCTTTTGCCGGGGAAAGGGGGAAGACATGGGTTTGGCACCAACCATACTGCACATCTATATGTGTGGTATGTGTGGTATGTGTGGTATGTGTGGTATGTGTGGTATGTGTGGTATGTGTGGTATGTGTATGTGTGGTATGTGTGGTATGTGTGGTATATGTGTGTATGTGTGTGTGTATGTGTGGTATGTGTGGTATGTGTTGTATGTGTGGTATGTGTGGTATGTGTGGTATGTGTGGTATGTGTGGTATGTGTGGTATGTGTGGTATGTGTGGTATGTGTGGTATGTGTGGTATGTGTGGTATGTGTGGTATGTGTGTATGTATGTGTGGTATGTGTGTATGTATGTGTGGTATGTGTGTATGTATGTATGTATGTATGTATGTATGTATGTATGTATGTATGTATGTATGTATGTATGTATGTATGTATGTATGTATGTATGTATGTATGTATGTATGTGTATATATATATATGTACCTATACAAAAACAATTTTGAGGTAAGCTTTACAAAAATGTGGACAGGATTAACAAGCCCGTCCCCAGATGAAAAAATCGGCGTCCCCTGGTAGCAGTGGGAAAAGGATTCCAACACCAGCGATGTCTGAAGTTTGAAGTGGTAAACCCAATCATAAACCATCCCCAACAGAGGTTTATGAACTTGGGTATACCCTTATATGGGACGTATCACAGCCCCCAAAGGTTTTTTCCTACCATTTCCATCTCATTTTCCCAGAGACATCCATGGGAAATCCAGATCTTTCCATCACCTTTTGGTCAGACGGTCACCTCCAAAGGTCTTGTGAACACTGTCGTACTTCAGCTGGTAGACCATGTATTCCAAATCCTCGACGCCGGGTCCCAGGGTCCCAGGGTCCCAGGCATGGTGTTTGTTGGCCCAAAATACACACTGATATGTGTATAATTGTGTATACATGTATGGCAAATATGTGGTAACCCCAATAAGATAGAAAAGTAACTCATCACTATTTCAGTAGGATTTTAACTTGCCTTTTCTATCTTTGTGGGGGGGTTCTGTATAACCCATCTAAACTGCTGGGGTATAATATGGCTATTACCCACTTTCGAACTGGGATACACATCCAAGTACTGATTGCCATATGTTCACTGGCTGGCTGGTCACCTTGAGCAACACAAAACATCCATGTCTGGGCAAAATAGGTGTGATCTATATCCATGTGGATATCAGACACTGTGCCCGAGGGCGAGGCCAGTGATTCTCATTGGTAGCTTTTCGGTAGTACGTTGCAATATACATCTATATACTATAGTACTATTGAGATTCAGGATTCGATCAGAAAACATCAGGGAAGAACCAAAAAAAAACATCCCCTGGTTTCTTCCCCTGCCACTGATGCTGGATGCTTCCAGCGAAGGCTTGGAACCGAGGTTCCATAAAGGGATCGTTGATGGCCTTCACCTGCCGTGGGTTTTTTTCCAGGTCATCTGATTTTGGGGCCGTTATGGGAATATCATGGATGAACCATGGGGCGCATGGGGGTTTAACATGGTTTATCATCCAATGGGAGCCAAGATCTTAACCCCGGATGTATCCCAAAGCATCAGCATTGCGGTGAAATCGCAAAAAACCACCGAGTCACTTGGATGACTCGGTGGATCTTCAGGTGAGATCCAAAGTCTCCCATTTTGTTGGTAAATTGCACCATTTTTGCAGAGCCCCTTGTGTCTATTGATCGAAATCCCTCGATTATTGCAACATCAGCATCTATTGTCACCCTTATACCTATATACAGTACGAACTCATGGTTTGCTAGCTACATGCACGCTTTAGACATGCCTTTTTTTTTTTGCTTCATAGCCCCATGATTTTGTCGTCACTTCCATGTTCGTTGGTTTAATCCCCCCTTTTGGCTGATCAAATCAGTCGAATTCTTGTAGTAAATCCACCACTTGCTTAATTTAAAATTCCATATTTCTTGGTCACAACCGCTATTTACTGATTATCCTTCACTCGCCTCTGGTAACTGAACAGTTCGCTACGGAACATCACTCTCTAATTTTAGGTCAACCATCGAACTAAATGAACCATCCGTACAACACCAAACTGTTACATTACCAGAGGGTAACTCAACGAGCCTCGGCATCTGGGTTTCCGGAGGCAGCACGGAAGACCAAGCGGCCGATGCGGCCGAAGCCATTGATTCCCATACCTCGGATGGAAGGTACCCTCTGACTAACATAGCTATGGAAAATGGTGATTTATAGTGGATTTACCCATTAAAAATACTGATTTTCCATGGAACATGGTTAAATTACCAGAGGGTACAGTGAGAATTCCCATGAAAAAATGGGGGAATTACCCATGCGGACGTCAGATATATCAGTGGATATCACCAAAATCCTTGAACCAACCAATGATGTGTGATTGTTTGGGGGCAAGGGTAACACCTTTAACTGCGGTGTGTCTGAAACTAGGGTACCCCCCATTTCAATGCAGTAAAACCTCGTTTCCCTCTTCAAATGGCGATGAATTGGGGATATTTTCAGATCAACCCAGTTTTTGTGCACGCCAACTGCTTGGTCCTTCGGAGGAAGAACCTGAAGGAATCCCGAACAAAGCCTGGATACCGATAGCCTCCTGTGATTTAATATAGCTATGGTATAGATGGCCCATTTAGTTCGTTGATTTACCGATCAAAATCAAAATGGTGATGTTCAATGGCTATGTTGCTTTGCCAGAGGGTACAGACCGGATTTCTCAAAGCCCAAGACCTAAAAGGACTTGTCCCATCTCCAAAAGCAGGCTTCTGTGGTGATTGGCTCATGTTGGCAGGTATTTCCAGAAACTCAGCAAAACTGCTCGCTGACTCATCGGCCAAAGGTTCTGTAAGATTTGAAAGCGATTTCCACCCTTGGGGCAGTGCTAACCAGACAGTCTTGAGATGGCATCAATTTCAATCAAGCCACCCACTGGCATCTTGAAGAATAAAGGGCTCAAGGTTCAAACCGAAGAACCGTTGGTATTTTGGCGGGGCTTGAGCCGCAGCACACGAGGAAGGCACCGTGATGGTGGGAAGATTTTTGAAGCAGGATGCGGTTCATCAATGGATTAGTTCCAGGGAAAACTGAAACCGAAAAGCCGAAAACAAAGGTGTTCACTCCCAAAATCACGGCTTTTCCGGTTTGCCTTGTTGCCTTCCACCCGAGTTATAAAGGGTCAGTTGGAGACCAATCCTTCAAGCTCAGATTGAACCTGGCGAGGGTGAATACCCCCGCAGGGCTGCTTAGAATGAAATCATTGGCAACCCACGTGTATACTGTATCTGTATGTGTATACTTATACATATATATATATACATACAATCATATATACAATCATATACAGTATGTGTATATATATATATATAGTCACTTGTTCAAATCACACGTACATGAGCTTTCCCGCATCACTACTCAAGTTCCAGAACCTCCGCCTGCTGTTTTCAACTTTATTCTACAGTTCTCGAATCAACTCGCATTTCTGAGCCACTCAATTTTCATGAGCTTCATTGAACCAATGCAAGAAACCCAATTCCTTGAAGAAAGACCACGCAAACAGTAAGTAAGAAAATCCTTAGTTCCCCTGGAATATTCCCACTTTCTCTGTCATAGACCAACCCTTTCCATCATTACTTCAAACATTCTTGGCATCACAATGCGAGCATATCCAGGTGCAACACTAGGCCTTCACCCACCCCAAGTGCCTTGGCTGGCATCACTTCCAAATCTATAGACTCCAAAAATCAACAACTTGAAATTGACAGAGACACATGAGAAAGTGTCAAGATACACTTGATTCTTTTTAAACGGCGATCATTCTGATTTGTTATTTTTTTGCAACCTCCAATCCTTGGCAGTTTCCGGGATGGGTGGCATAATTGAACCTTGAAAAGGTGTAACAGCCGCGCGGGCCACGGCATGGGGCGCAGCCGCGAACGCACAGAGTTCCGGTACAGTTCTTTCAGGCAGTTCACCTGACAGCGGCTGATCCTCACCCATGACTGGTTCTGGATCACTTGTCGCAATTTCCGAGCCATGAAAAGGATCATGCCCCAAATTCGCATAAACTCTGGTGATTTAAGAGTTCACTATGGGAAAATCATCATTTCTCGAAACAATAAATCATCGAACAAAATGGGCCACGGCTTCCGTAGCTATGTTGAATTACCAGAGGGTAAAATATTAGTGCAACCACTGAAATACCTCGGATTTTCCTACGAGAATCCTCTTCGCGGGCACTTTGTCATGTGTTGGCGATGATATTCCCACTATTGTTGTTGTGTTTTACCCTTTTTTTACAGGTAAATCCCCAATGTTTGCCCATTTATGTTGATACCCCAAACTTCATCCCCAATGCTTGTGAACCCTCCATGTTTATTGGTAAAACCAACCACCTTTCCTGTTGCTACACCCGAAGTTTTCCTTGATGTGCTTCCCAAATTCATGGGTTGAATCCTATTGCTGCTGAACAGATCTTCCCTCTGATGATATTCCCATTCTGATGGCCATTCCTCCATATACGGATCCCCAGAAAGTTTGGGGATTGTTAAATTTTCCCCATCTCTTCCCCTGTCCCATTTTCACATAGGTCAGAAATCCACAGGAAACCATGTTCTCTTCCCACTTCCCACAAATGTTCAATTTCTACATTCCCAATGTTTTCATGGATGGTAAACTGTCCCATGACATCACTCGAAAAAAGTGGAGCCAAAAATCTCCAAGAATCGTCCCGTCCAGGCCTCATCCATCCACTTTCTTCATGTGGATAGCTAGCTCTACCAGGCGGTTGGAGTAGCCTCAGATTTTTCAAACAAGGCACGCTTAGAAAACTGGGAGAGTCCTAGGAAAAAAGTTTCTTTCACATGGTGTTTAGGTGATTTTTCAACCATCATGGAAAATAGGGATTTGCCATTAAGAACATGATTAATTACCAGTAGTACCGCGCAAGGCGGTGGCAGAAGTTTCAAAAATAGGAAACCTATAGGAGAGGTTGGTGGTTGTGAATCAGGGATGGCAGAGCGAAGCCACTGATGGACCGAAAGGTGCTTGAGGTCTCCTCTCTTTCTCTCTCTTTCTTTCTTTTTCTCTGACTATCTATCTATCTATCTATCTATCTGTCTTTCTATCTATCTATGTATCTATCTATCTATCTATCTGTCTTTCTATCTATCTATCTATCTACCTATCTATCTACCTATCTACCTATCTACCTATCTACCTATCTACCTATATCTATCTATCTACCTACCTATCTATCTGTCTAGCCATCTATCTATCTATCTCATCTACCCAGCTGGCCTCTCTCTCTCTCTCTCTTTCATCTAATTACCTATCTATCTATCTATCTACCTACCTATTATCTCTCTCCCGTTTCATCTGTCTATCTGTCTAGCTGTCTACCTGTCTATCTGTGTTGCGGTGTCATTCAGTGTATGGTGTAGTGTGTGTAGTGGAGTGTGTAGTGAAGCGAAGCGACATCTGAACCTCCAAAAGTGGTCCGAACCCCTAGTGTTTTGAACATGTTTGCTTCGAAACGTCCTTCGCGCCACAACGGCGTGCACTTTTTCGACATCCGAACCTCCAAAAGTGGTCCGAACCCCTGGTGTTTTTAACATTTTGACTTCGAAATGTGCTTCGCGCCACAACGGCGTGCACTTTTTCGACATCTCAACTTCCAAAAGTGGTCCGACATGGTGTGTTTTGTACATTTTGACTTCAAAATGTGCTTCGCGCCACAACGGCGTGCACTTTTTCGACATCTCAACTTCCAAAAGTGGTCCGAACCGGTGTGTTTTGTACATTTTGACTTGGAAATGTGCTTCGCGCCACAACGGCGTGCACTTTTTCGACATCGCAACTTCCAAAAGTGGTCCGAGAATGGTGTGTTTTGTACATTTTGACTTGGAAATGTGCTTCGCGCCACAACGGCGTGCAATTTTTCATCTCTCATCTGGCCAGCTGGCTCCGCACCCGCCGCTTTAGCGAGCTTACTTTTCGACCCTCCGGAGCCCCTAATCATTGGAAAAACACAGTGTTTCGCGACATTCCTACCTTTTCACGCATCTGCATCTTCTTTCTTCTTACTCTTTCTCTTCTACTCTTCTTTCTTCTAATCTTTCTCTTCTCTCTGCCTCTTCCCTGCTCTGCTTTTCATCTGTCCATATTGTCGGAAGTTTGACTTCTAAACTTCCTTCGAATATTGATTACCCATCAAACACGATTGTTTACGCAGCCCAAATGGAGTTGTAAGCAGCAAATATATGGATTTGACCAGCAAAAATGTAGCTTTAAGCACAGCCCAAATGGATAAATTCAACCAGCCATTTTTCGGGGACAAGAAAGCCGTAGGTTAGTGTTCCTAAAAATGATGAAACCCTGAAAATCGGGACAATTCCCCATCTGAACCAATTTCAAAAGGGTTCCCAACAGAATTTAGAATTTTGACCCACTTCTACTAGGTAGATTTTGCTGGACCTGGTAAAACTTACCAGCCAGTACAAATTCAGTCATGTAAAAATACTAAGTTACTAAACTATCAAACACCACAGTTCACTCGTTAAACGGTTGAGGCCCCACAAAAGTTGGATCCTTCAGACCCTCACCCGAAGTGACCCTCAGGCGACCATGAGGGCCGGACCCCATTCGTTGTCGTACCAGCTCACCAACTTCACGAAATTGTCCTTGGACAGCGATTGTAGGGTGGTTTAACAGCTGGGAAACGATAAATTTACCCATTTTAGGGTGCAAAAATGGGGTATATCCCAATCTACCTCCATTTTAATACTAAAAATGTGTTCAAAACCACTGGATTGGCACCCGAGTTTTGGTTCCAAAATCTCGATGCTGTTGCTCTTGTACGTTGTCTTCACGCCAAAAATCTCCTTTGTCAGGCAAAAAATATCTGGGAATCTCCCAAAAATGGGTTTCACCTCTTATTCATCTTACTTTTTTCCCTATGGACTTGCGTCCTATCCATATGGGGACCCAGGTCTCACATCGCCAAGTCGCATTCAGCGAGATGCCTGCCTTCTCATCGAAGATGGAGGATGCCTCACCAGAAATCCACTCTGCGAGCGTTGGTTGAAATGCCCAGAGATTTGGGGCTGCGGGGAGTTTCTATGGTGTAGTATACATGCATCTAATTATAATATATATATATACTGTATACATATATATATATACATATATTCATATAAGTATTGATATATTGGTGTATATACACTTTTATATATATTACATATATGTATATATAACTATATATCTATAGATTTCATGTACAATGATCCAGTTTCTATTAAATCATCTAACCTATAGTTATATAGTTATATAGTTGTAATCTGCCAATCATCATCATATATCTATCATCTATATTATTACAATACACTTTTATATCTATATACCAACAGATGATTACATCATATGAGTAAATATTGACTATATCATATAAAAATGATATTACCAGATGATTATAATCATCTATATCATCTATATATATTGATCATTTTACATATGGGTATGGGTCAATACCTATTAATACCATTTTTAGGGGAATGAACATCCATTTACCAGCTATTTTGATGTGAACTACAGGGGTACTATTGGTTTTGACACACTGCCATATCAATACCATTGCCATGTTCTCATCTGCCACACATCCACCTTGCAGGTCACGAAATCCGTGGAGACGACCTCCTCGTCGGTCCAGTCCTGGAGAACTGTGCTGGATATATCGTTAAACCGTTCGTATATAAAATGTATAGTTAACATTAGTTAACTATGTATATAAAAATATAGTTATAGTATATATCTAGTTAACTACGTATATAGTTAACGTCATATCTTGTGTTATATATATAATGGATTTTATAAACCAACATGGCCATAACTGGGAGATTTCTTACCCTCTGGTCGTTTCTTGCAGTTTGCTATGGAAAACACCACAAAAGGAATAGGTATAAAAATCATCGGACTAAATGGGCAAGTTTCCACAGCAAACTGTTAAATTACCGGAGGGCAAATGATGGTAACTTATTATCTTGGTTTAAAGTCAACACAGATTCTGTGATGAATTAAATAACATGTTGATTATGACCTGTCAAGTCAATCTGTGCTTGGATGGTTTACTACCAAGAATTGCCAAACTGTGTCGCTTTTTTGAGATCTTAATCCCTAGTGAAGCCTTGTTCACAAGCTGAGTAGGGAACCCCAAACAATGACCGCTTACCCTTGGAAAGTCCATTCTGAGACCACAGGAAAGACGATCTACGTGCCATCTCATCCATGTCATAGTAGTCTTCTCTAGTAAGGCATGTCATTTCAGATCCTCATCAACTACTCAAGGCAACAAAATGTCCACGCAATATATATATATAGAGAGAGAGAGATAGAGATAGATATAGATATGGATATAGATGTGTTCCAAATAGTTCACCATCTGTTCAACAATCTCAAACAGCATAAGATGTCTCACCCCACCCAAAAAATGAAAAATACCAATGCTCCATCATCAATCATCAAAAACCGGGGGCCGGAGAAGCAGCTCAACGCAGCCTTTGCCAACCTTTACCTATTGATTTCATTGAATTCTCAATCCCCTTAACCACACACAAGGCTGCTGAACTAACTGGTGATTTGGGTTGGGTTGAAAATGAGGTACCCAAAGATTCAGTACTTTATCATATGTTCTGAATCAAAAATGCAATGAAGCAGGGATAAATCGCCGGTCTTGGACAAATCCTACTGTTGGTTGTACATCCCATTAAACCCAGTTGTTTTTTTTCAGCCCATTCTGAAAGAGCAACTCCCCCATCTTTGGACAGATCCTTTTTTCTACACGAAATTCAGTGATGAAATCCGTAGCTTTCATGCTGAAATCTTCGGCCACTCATGGGCCCACCGGTTCAATGGGTCACATCCCACTGAGCCCTCCCACCAGGACGCCCTTCATGGGTCCCGCGGCAGCGTCCTCAAGGCGGTCACCAATATGGGGATGGAACCATCAATTATAGTGGTTCAGGATATTTGTACATGATATGTGTATATATATATATGCACATGTGTATGTGTATATTATAATATATATATATATATATGTATGTATTGAGTATACGTAAGTTGTATCACTTACATCCCCAATCCCACCCCTATCCCCACCTCCCGGATCCCGGCCTTGATGGCCTTCACGATCTCCTCGTACTTCGCAGGCTTCGACAGGCGGCAGGTGAGATCCACCACCGAGACGTCCGGCGTGGGCACCCGGAAGGCCATACTGCGGTCGGATCAATGGAGGGTTACCCTCTGGTTATGTCAAAATAGCTATTGAAAATGGCCATTTTTAGTGAGTTTTCCCATTAAAAATGGTGATTTTCCATAGTTTATGTTAGTTTACCAGAGGGAAACCCCATTGACGAAAGAAGAGAAACTTTCCAAAAAAAGGAGGTGATGGTGATGTTTCGCTTTCGTGGAAATGATACTTTTATCACTAATCCCTGCCCCCTGATATCACATACCCCCAAGAAGCCCTGGTACTGGATCCATTCATTTTGGCAGCGTAGTGGGGGAATTTATTAAATATCAGGGGAGGAATTAGTCGGATTTGAGTTTGAATTCTATCCTTTTTGGATGGTTTTGTAATGGATAGAAAAGTTGTTGAAGGATGTTATATGGATAAGTTTTACCTTATAATTTTGTGCTTCGATCTACCTTGCGGGGTGCATGAAACCCCAAAGAAATAAGTGCGGAAGAAAACTCTCCTGTGGGATTGGTCCAAACTCTATTTTAGTGGTCGTGGCATCGCCAACACATGACCTGCAAGTCGCTTTTTCTGGGATGAAACCCTCAATCGGGGGAGCCTCAGGCTCCAAACCTGAGGTAGTTTCTTTTAGAGGGAAGAACACTTGAAGAACTCCTGAATTCAAGAGTTTACGACCACCCTCTCACCCCCAAAAAATAGCTCCCTGCGATGATTTCAGCCAGAGTCCTGACCCTAGTCCCCCCGGCACCCGGTCAACTTCCCCTTCATGTCAGGGATGACTACGCCCACAGCCTGCGGCAACTAAAGTTTGGAGCCAGGAGAAGTGGCTATCCCCGTTCGTTCAAAAAGTCAACCAAACAGATAGGTGAAGCTTTGTGTCGATGTAATGTGCCGGTCACGTCCAATCTCTGTACCGAGAAGAACAGTCTCGCTGAAATATCTTGGAATCTACAACAGAATCTGCCAAATCATGGCAAACCATGGCCTCAGACACCCTGCAAACACCTTGATTTGATATTCTATTCCTCCATCTATGGTTTGGAGTTGGGAGTTGAGCAATGAAAACAAACCATTCACCAAGGTGTACCAAGGTCTTACCTCCTTCACCATGTTGCATCCCCTTTTCAGCTGAAATCTCCATTCCCTGCGAGCATTGGTGGGACCAACACTGACCCACACTGGTCACTAATTCAAGTATACAACCAGGTAATGTCTGTGAAATTCAAATCAAATATCACACGTCTGCATTTCTCCATTTTTCGTCTGGTTTTTCATCATGTCCCCCCCATCATTTTTTTCGTAAAAAATCGCGGGATTTTTTCTGTTAGAACCCCCGATTTATCTCATGGGAAATGCCCATGAACCAATCGGATGAATCCCCAGTTCCTGGTTTTTCCCTCAGAAAATCCCCAGAAATCTCCGAGAACGCCATGCCTTGGCAGCCCCCGTGGAGGAGGGGATGATGTTCTGCGAGGCACATCGGCCTCCTCTCCAGTCCTGACATGGGATCGTTTAGAAGATGTCTAATATTAGGGGGGAATTAAACACTTTGGAAAGGTTTAGAACATGTGAGAAATATGAGGGGGGATGGAATTCAACACTTTGAAAAGGTGGAAAAAACTGACGAAAACAGCTGAAAACTCTAAGTCGTGCTGTATGACACTGTACGTATCACTGAAAAAAAAGATCACAGAGAATTCTATATAATTCAAGTTCAAACTGGACCATATTCGCAATACAATCTGGAATAGCGCCCTGGAATAACACTTTAGGCCCAAGAGCGCTTCCGCCATGGCAACATCTAGAATTCACCAACTCTATTGCGCAGGTTGGGGGTATCCAAATTCCAAAAAAAGAAAATTCTAAAAATGGATGATCCTCCCGCAATCCACCAGTTGATCAACATGTTTGCCATCATGTTTCCCTATGAACATAGCCATCATCTCCAGGTTCTCTGTGCGCCTTGCCACCACGGGAGGGACCATCTACGGTCAGCTGGGTGGCGGTCATGGCCTTTTTTGGCGGCTCGCACGGTGGATAATCACCAGCCATTCTGGGTGATAACTCACCCCCCAAGTTTTGGCGACTTCGAAACTAGGGGCTGAAGCCCAACAGAGGGAGAGATTGACCACAAAAAAAAACTTGGGATTCAACCAATCAAGATGAGGGGTGTAAACACGGTGCGAAAATTTACCGACAAAAAAATGGATAAACTTTGGTGAAAATATGGTGGCTTGAAAGCACCAACAAATGGTGACAAACTCCAGTGTGATGCATCCAAGTGCAACTATCAAAAATGAGCGTTGAGATGGTGCCAACACAAGTTACTGTTCCAGTCAAGAATCGTCAAAAGTGATTGACTCCAACTTGCCGAAGTGCTGGTTTTGACGGAATTACTAACAAAAAGCAGCCAGTTCAATGTCGGTCAACACTCACCAGATCCAACAATAGAGTACCCTGCTTGGATCATGGGCAGCTTCCACCTTCAATGTTTCTGGGGGGCGCTTGGGGCCCCAAGGGGTCTTGTTTTCTTATCGGCTCCCTTTGTGAAGCGTTTGGGCACCAGCATCCTTTCCAAAATCCGCCGGCGAATCCTTCTGCTCCTAAATAAAAACACGCCTAGTTAGAGGGTTACTCCCCTATTTTCAGACACCCCCAAAGATCAGATTCGTTAGTTGTGTATCCCATGTTTGTCCAATCAAAATACCATGAATTGATGAATTGATCGCATAGTTAGTTTGCTGGGTTTGCTGCTGGCTATTCATAGCCCAGCTGATAGCTATAGTTCGGTGCCCGTTGCGCCATGTGTTTTGGAGCCAAATGGCGTGGACGGTGGTCATCAACCCCTCCACAATGCCAAAGTTCTCGTGAACCACCTGATGTCGATCAGGACATGGGATTTCCGTGGCAGACATGGGAATATAAAAAATGGTGCTAGAATGGGTTGGAATGGGATAAACATAGATAGATGGAAAGATAGAGAGATAGATAGGTAGGTAGGTAGATAGATAGGTAGGTAGATAGGTAGACAGCTAGATAGATCGATAGATGAATAGATGGATGGATACTGTAGATAGGTAGATAGATGGAGGGATGGATGGATGGACCAATTCCAATAAATTGCCAATGCCATTTTGGGGATAGTTCTCCTTTAAAAAAATATCTAGTGACGTCACTTGGTGAGGCACAATTCAATCAGAAAATCTGCGGACTTAAGAATGAAACAAACAAATCTGGACATTAGGCCAACCGGGATATCAAACCATCTCTAATTGTTAACGAAAAAATACCTCTTGAAAAATACATATACCTCTTGCCATACATAACTCCCATATACACTCTCTATGGATCCAAGCACTTCCTGAGAAGGTACGGCGAAGGTATGGCTGGATCCATAGCTAGTTGGTTTATAAATTCCATTCCCATTTTTATATCTACCAGGAACCAGAGTTAACTAAGAAAAAATTATGGATACATGTACCCTCTGGTAATTTAACATAGCTATTGAAAATGGCCATTTATAGTGAGTTTTCCCATTAAAAATGGTGATTTTCCATAGCTATGTTAGTTTACCAGAGGGTATATCCTATGATGTTCCCATTGTTGTTGGATTCATCCCGCTTAAACGTTAAAGACAACGGGGTTCTCCCGGCTCCATCCGATCGCGATCGCAGGTCGCCTTGGTCAAAGGAGCAAGGCAGTTGGTGGTGCAGGATGCATTGGAGACCTGGAGATGGAAGCTGCAACACATGGAGAATATATTAATGTACTATATATATATCCATAAGTTGATGGTTGGTGGTATTTACCAACAAGAATAGAGGTTTCACCAACAATATATATATATATGGTCGGTGGTTGACCCACCCCTCGGAAAAATATGGTCAGTTGGGGTTACTATCCCCAATATATGGAAAAATAAAAAATGTTCCAAACCACCAACCAGGTATATATATATATATCCATAAGTTGATGGTTGGTGGTATTTACCAACAAGAATGGAGGTTTCACCAACAATATATATATATGTATATATGGTCGGTGGTTGACCCACCCCTCGGAAAAATATGGTCAGTTGGGGTTACTATCCCCAATATATGGAAAAATAAAAAATGTTCCAAACCACCAACCAGGTATATATATATATCCATAAGTTGATGGTTGGTGGTATTTACCAACAAGAATAGAGGTTTCACCAACAATATATATATATATGGTCGGTGGTTGACCCACCCCTCGGAAAAATATGGTCAGTTGGGGTTACTATCCCCAATATATGGAAAAATAAAAAATGTTCCAAACCACCAACCAGGTATATATATATCCATAAGTTAATGATTGGTGGTATTTACCAACAAGAATAGGAGGTTTCACCAACAATAACAGGTTATAATGGGATATTATTGGAATAATAATGGATTGTGATGGATATTAATGTGGGTAAAACAATGCCATAAACCACCCATGACTGGGAATGGGAAACATACCACCTATAAGCATGGTGATCTAGGGGATGGTTAATTATTGTTTTAACATGTTTTAACCACATTACTATGTGTATATATACAAATATATCTACAGTCTACAGCTTATATTAATGTGATATTATGTTTATATATATATATATTGCTATATATACATGCATGACTTTCATGTTCATGTGCATTACATGTTTCTGTTGCAGGGTTCATTTACATCTCGTACATTCACGTGTGTGTGTGTGTATGTGTATATATATACATATGTATATACTATATACAATGTATATAATCAAACCAAAATGAGATACAACTACTGCAACTTCAGCGAAGCCCGAGAATGACCACCAAGAAATTGATGGTACAATATACGTTCCCAGAAAGAAAACCTTCGGGACGACGAGTCTAATAAGATTTTGACCCACGACCATTTGATGGGGGGTGTCTCCCTTTTCATGTTGTACATTAATTCTTTGCAAACTTCTTTCAAGTTGCAGCATTTTGGCTCTACAAAATGGGCAAAAGAATCTAAAGAAAAGACAAGTGACTGGTTAGGTCATCCTTTTGTCTTGCTACTGAATTAAGGGGGTCAGCACTGAACCATAGTCATTTACATTTCATGGGATCCTTTTGGCTCCGAATGTCTTGTTTGTGAATGCTCTCCACATGTTGGGATTTTGAGTCCGGTAATAAAATACCGCCCTTGTTCCAACAGGATGGCCATCTCATTCTGAATAACCACCGATCTGAAATCCCCATCCCATTCCCAAGGGCTGCGCACCACGGTATCGCTGCTCTTGTAGTTCTCATGATTCACACCCATGACGTACATGGGCACGGCATCCTGCGGCTTCGCACAGCCAAATGGTTGAGCCTTCTTTTGCTAGTCTGTCCCCAAAAGTCTTCCACTCTTCACCAAAAAAAATGATGATGTGTTGATTGACAACCATTAAGATCATTGGGTTTTATCTATATAACATCTTTTCATGAATCTTCATGGTTTTCATAACCATTATATAATGGTTGATGATCATAATTGTTAGTGGTTCATCATGGATGTGAATCTGCTTGGTTAACCTTTGACAACCATCATTAACATGATTACAAGTATTAACCATTATTAACCAATATTAACCATTAACAACCAATATTACCATCTGGTTATTTAACATAGCCATGGAAAATCACCATTTTTAATTTTAATAGGTAAACCATCTATAAATGGGCCATTTTCAATAGCTATGTTAGTTTACCAGAGGGTACTGTAATCAATATTAACCAATGGATGTTCACGGCTAATCAATATCTCATCGGCGCCTTGGGTGGAGCGCTGATGATCACCTTCTTGGCTCCGCCACCAATGTGCAGAGCCGCCTGGGAGATAAAAGTGAGGCCAGTGACTAGTGCTGGCACTGGTTTAATGATGATTCAATGGTTATTTGATGGTGGTTAATTGTGATTTAATGGTGATTAATGGTTAATAATGGTTCTTACTGGTGAATAATGGTGATTCAGTGGTGATTTAAGCAACCAAAAATCGTGATTTCTTGTGGCTTTTCTGGGAGATTTACCAGAGATTCAATAGGATTATTCTTCGGTGTCCACATGGCTAGCTGGAAAATCCTCGTGGCCTAGCCATGGAGGTTTCTGTCGCTGGGAAAATCATATCGAACTGTAGCTGGGGAATTTTCCAGCAAGCCATGTTCGCCGGAGGAAGTGATGATAGATGATGAATGGCCAATAGTGTTTTCCATCTCAGATGGTGAATGTTGACATTCCAAGTGTTGCTTGAACACAGATAGTTGACCCCTGCAAATAAAACTTACAAGTCCATAATCCCAAAATCATATTCCATCATCTTCCTACAAGTCCATAATCCCAAAAATCTTGACCCCTCCATAATCATATTACATTTCAAAATCTGTAGCAAGACCCCAAGGAGATGATTCTTCAATCCCATCCAGTCTGGTAAAAACAGGGATGGCTTTGAACTCATTCGGAACAGCAACGCCCCGAAGCCCTCCGAATCTTCTGATTTGGCAGGTTGCGATATCAACAGAAATAAGTTGAGGACAAACTACCCCAGTTAATAATGGTTCTTAATGGTTGATAATGGTTATTACTGGTGAATAATGGTTCTTAATGGTGAATAATGGTGATTCAATGGTTAATATGTTGTTGAAACAATAGGCTGGGGATGTCACCAAGCAACAACCTTTGGAGCCAATTCCATTTTGTTCTCTCCGATAAATGGGCTTGGGTCATATGATATGCAAAATCTCTGGAGGTAGCGAACAAGAGAGTTGCCATATGGAAAACCAAGAATCCGGATCTCTACTCCAGAACATGTCTTGAATGAGGTAGAAACTGTTCAATCGTAAGGGATACGGGTCCTTTTTCTTTGTATTTTGGGGGGCCAAGACTCGCAAGACTCGAAACTTGAAAACGAAAGTGAAACTACTCGGCATTTGCCTCAGCAACAATGGGAAATTCAGGGAAGTGTGTTCCCGTGGCCCCCGAGACCTACCTATGGAACTCTCAAAAATGGGGCACTTCTCCACTTGGGACGGGCCGCTGCGTGATAATGCCCACAATTTTCAGGATGTACTGTGAAAATCCGCCATTTCTGGATGTTTTCCCATATAAATCATATATAAACATCTATTTCGTTCGGGGGTTTTCCATAGGAAACTCCCAGCTTGCCAGCGATGACCGGAGCGACCCTCCCCAGGTTTGTTCCACTTCAATCCACCGTGGTTAAAAGGCTGAAGTACCCATTTGCGGTAGGTGATACCCCCCCATTTACTTGTTGAAACCCAAACCCAAAGCCGTGATGCTACATACTATATGCCCATAATCTAATCATAATACATCATAATGCCCCCAATAAATATCCATGTTGCTTCGTTATATCATATTAAGTACCTGACTTTTGGTGTTTCAAATCCCTATGGTCCGCTGGCCACATCCCAAGGTGCCTTCTCTTGTGTGGTGAAGATTCCTGGCGACATTTGTGGACAAACCCCCAAAACAGGTGGACAAACACCCAAGTTGATGATACAATGTTAATAACCAGCAATTTATGTCGTATGAGACATGTGTATGTATATATATATGTAAAGATAGAGGTCTGGACACTTTTTGGTGCTGAAAGTTGGGTTTTTACGTGATGTTTGAGCCGGTTCCACATGAGTACCACATTTCTTTCCTAGACTTGCTGAGCCATTTAGAAGAGAGAAGGATCTGACAGGGTTCTGTGGTGATACTAAGATAATCGCCGCAATAGCACGTGGTTTGCAAATGGTAAATGGCTCACAACCCTTCTGCCTGGAAAATATTGATAAGTTAATATCTACCCCAACTAGAGATCACTAAACCGAAAGTATTTCAACAAAATGAGAATATGACAAGACTTGAAAAACAACAAGAAAAACACAACTGTCTCTGAAAACATGGCGATACCCTTGAAAATGGCAACTGTCATCGGAAAAAAATTGGGGGTGGGTCGTTTGCTACCTATGAATTTATCATATGACGGGAATCAACATCCACCAGCTGACTGACTCGTTACCATATGGCGGCACCTGTGGATTCGCAGACGTACTCAGCCCCGCTCTCGCCCCACTTGATGGCCGCAGGGTCCTGGGAACATCGAGATTTGACCCAGGGATTTGACCATGGGGATTTAACCAACGAAATTTGGCTTGTCTTGAACCAAGCCTGAAAAAATTCTGATGTGCGCCATCAAAAAAGAGGATATACCCCATTTTTGTTTGGCCAGCCAATAATGCGGAGATGATGGACTTTTGGATGGAATTGTGTTTCTCAGACAAAGCCAAATTATTCATGTTGTACTCTAGATGAATGAAATCACCGTTGACCTAGGGTTTCGTTTCGGAGCTATGCAATCTGGGAAAAATGGTTTACACTACCTTTTGGGGAATATCCATTCAAAAGTGGAAGATAAACCACTTCTGGTGGTGTTGGTGGTGATTTTGGTGCGTATAAATCATTTGGTTCACGGCTAGATCGCTACGTTGATTGGTTGTTTCTCCACCTATGTGATTTTCAAAAAACTGGTTCACCAACTTTGGATATTTATACATAAATTCATCTCAAACCAGAAACTCATAAAACGCCCTTTGGTGGTTCAGCCACCCATCCCAAAACTTTGACTTTGTCAATTGGTATCATCCAGGTACAGGGTAACAGGCATTATGAAATCACCTTTTGATATCTTGATGATTTCATAATCATAGTGATTTCATAATAGTGATGGTGGGTTAATCACCATTTCAAATCAACCCATCTCAATAGTGATTAACCCACCATCTTTTTGATGCATTCCTTCTCGTGGAAGACGGCGATTTCCTTGCCGTTCACAACCTTCGCAGTGGTCAATCGGGAGGAGCGTTGAAACTCACCTTCTTTTCTCACAGCATGTGAAGACTCACAAACAAATCATAACATCAAAATACATCAAAAACAATGAAAACTGAGTGCATTGAATCCCTTTTCACAACAAAAAATACCGGGACATACCGGTTGTTTATTCGGATGTGCATCCCTCGTTTCGATGGAATGTCAATGAATGTCACGTATGTTTTAAGCCGTGTCCATCTCATCTTTTCGTATAGATTTCTTAATTGGGAAATTAGATCACGCTATGTTTCTTTTGGAAGCATTCGAGGCTGATATACCATGATATACCTCAACCCCAAGCATTTGTGGTTTCTCCGTGCCACCAAGGCACTAAGAATTCTTTTCCAGCATCCTTCTTGGCTGCAATGGTGCCTGGCGGATGGATGAACCATTAAAAGCCAACAAAAATAGGTGATCATCCAAATCATAAAGTCATAGAGTATTCTATTCATATGGTTACGGATCACAGCCCTTTTTGCCTTGTGAACAGAACCAAGGGCCATGGGGTGATGGGGATTTTTTTTGCAGTTGAGTAGCAGACATGAACTTTGGTAAAAGGGAACCACCCAATTCATCCCAATTCACCAACTCAAGGTTTATTCATGATGAATCCAGGCTTTACAGTACTATAGTTACTATAGTCTTCTCAAGAGAATTCGTGAGTCCAGCCATCCTTCTCTTCGCTGAGCTATGGAACTCCTTTAAGTTATCATGCCACGTTGCTTGATAAGTCGAACTGATCCTCAACTTCTTGAAAATGAATTCCGAAATCCGTGCAATTTCAAAAAAAACAAAAATATGTCACTGGAAACAAGCAAAAATATCTAGTTCTTTCGGATGCAAACAATCAAGACACTGTCGGTGCTATCCCTGTCATCCATGCTTCAGTTTAAAACCAAATAATGGGCGATCCCAATAAAAACAAATCCCCAAGATTGGTTCATTATTGGGTATACCGGTATACCCCTGGAAATTGGATGATTTCTCAGCCCCAACGTGCGTGGAAACCTCCAAAGGTCTTGTGCACGCTGTCATACTTCAGTTGATACACCATGTACTCCAAATCCTCAGCATCTCAAGATCCCAATCGACTGGGATCTTCCGGGAAAAAAAATGGTGCTAGATTGCCTTTTCTTGCGGGCAATAAAACCTGGGACTGCCCTGAAGATACCCTTTGACTTGTCATTGAAAAACTCTCAAAATACCCCGGAAAAAAAAAACATAGTTTACAATCATATTTCCCCAAAGTACCATGTTTAAAGTATTCTCCTTGGACAAAGCCATACGTCTTGACCCTTCACACGCTCCGTATTAGAGCTGCCAGATAAACAAGTACGACGGATGTTGTGAGTTTTCCTCTAACAAACAGATGTGTTGATAACCGTTGTGACCATTTTTTGGGTGTTTTTGCCTCCAGGGTATAAAAATGCGCCATGGCATGTGAAATTCATCCTACAATTGTGCCTCTTTCATGGTATGAGGTCAAGCTGCCAGCCCATGGTGATACCCCCTGCTCACTGCGATACATCAATGATGCACAAAGAAAACATGTTTTTTGAATGGTTGAGTGATTCAGAACTTGACATAGAATACCTCAATTAATTTCCTGTGGACTAACAAATAACTTCAGTTTGTTGCGGATTTCATGGGATCTTTCCGTTGTTTCTCAAAATCTGGGTAATTTGGTAAACCCTGAATATACGTAGATATGTATATATATATGTCATATTATTACTATTATATATATATAGATTAAAAGAAATAAAAGGACCGGATAACCCCACATGTCAAGCCTTTATGTATGTAAGATTTTAATGTGAACTTCGGGGAGGTGTGAGAAGTGAGGTGTGAGAAGTGGACTTGTGATGTCAGGTGTGAGAAGTGGAGCTGTGATGAGTTCTGATGTGATAAGTGAGGTGTGAGAAGGGGTGTGAGAAGTGGAGCTGTGATGGGATAAGTTGTGATAAGTTGTGATGAGAAGTTGTGATGTGATAAGGGAGCTGTGAGAAGTGAGGTGTGAGAAGTGGAACTGTGATGAGTTGGGATGTGATAAGTTGCAATGAGTTGTGATGAGAACCTGTCAGAAGTGGACCTGTGATGAGTTGGGATGTGATAAGTTGTGATGAGTTGTGATGAGAAGCGGACCTGTCAGAAGTGGAGCTGTGAGGAGTTTTGATGAGCAGTGGAGCTCTGTGTATTGCGCCTGCCATGCAAGGCTCTGTGTCTGTGCACGGCTGGTTGCCAAGCAAAAGGCAGCCGCGGGCCAGCGGCGGCCCTCCTCCAGAAAGCTCTGTGTACTGCGCCTGCCACGCAAAAGGGAAGTGCGGAGGCTCTGTGTACTGCGCCTGCCAGGCACAAGGCAGCCGCGGGCCAGCGGCGGCCACCGCGCCGCAGCTCCTCCAGAAAGCTCTGTGTACTGCGCCTGCCACGCAAAAGGGAAATGCGGAGGCTCTATGTACTGCGCCTGCGAGGCAAAAGGCAGCCGCAGCTCCGCCAGGAAGCTCTGTGTACTGCGCCTGCCACGCAAAAGGGAAGTGCGGAGTCTCTGTGTACTGCGCCTGCCAGGCACAAGGCAGCTGCGGGCCAGTGGCGGCCACCGCGCCGCAGCTCCTCCAGAAAGCTCTGTGTACTGCGCCTGCCACGCAAAAGGGAAGTGCGGAGGCTCTATGTACTGCGCCTGCGAGGCAAAAGGCAGCCGCAGCTCTGCCAGGAAGCTCTGTGTACTGCGCCTGCCACGCAAAAGGGAAGTGCGGGGGCTGAAGTGCGGACGCTCTATGTACTGCGCCTGCCAAGCAAAAGGCAGCCGCGGGCCAGCGGCGGCCACCGCGCCGCAGCTCCTCCAGAAAGCTCTGTGTACTGCGCCTGCCACGCACAAGGGAAGTGCGGAGGCTCCGCGCACTGCGCCTGCCAGGCAAAAGGCAGCCGCGACCCAGCGGCGGCAGCTCCGCCAGGAAGCTCTATGTACTGCGCCTGCCACGCACAAGGGAAGTGCGGAGGCTGTGTGTACTGCGCCTGCCAGGCAAAAGGCAGCCGCGGGCCAGCGGCGGCCACGGCGCCGCAGCTCCGCCAGGAAGCTCTGTGTACTGCGATCCTCCAGAAAGCTCTATGTACTGCGCCTGCCACGCAAAAGGGAAGTGCGGAGGCTCTATGTACTGCGCCTGCCAGGCAAAAGGCAGCCGCGGGCCAGCGGCGGCCACCGCGCCGCAGCTCCTCCAGAAAGCTCTGTGTGCTGCGCCTGCCACGCCAAAGGCAGCCAGGAAGCTATCTGTACAGTCAGTCAGTCAGTCAGTCAGTGAGTGAGTGAGTGAGTGAGTGAGTGGAGTGAGTGAATGAGTGAGTCAGTGAGTGAGCGAGTGAGTGATGAGGGAGTGATGAAGAGGAGGCGGCGGAGGGCGAGGCGAAGGCGGCACCGGCGGGATCCAAGCGAAGAACAAGAACCCCACACAGTGATGTGGGAAAAAAACATCCCAAATGTGCTCAGAAATGGGTGGTTAAAATCATCCCATTAAATGGTGTGGGTTGCCTTTGGTTTACCACATTAAATATCATGTTCTTGATTAATAGATACACATTGAGTCCCCAATAAGCGGCTGGTTATAAACACCATGTTGCTTAGTTAAATCATTGGTTTCCCCAGAAGACAAAAAAGCGCCACTAACTTGGATGATAAAACAGGCAACCATGGCCACATATATGATGGGATATTATATATATATATATGAGCCCGGTCCCCGGACCCCGCACCCCCCAATGGTATCCCCCCCCCACTCCTAACCCCCCCACCCCCCCAAAACCTAGTATTTGCACGTTATTTGCACATATACACATATACACATATATACTCCCCTTTCCACCCTTCCAACCTCGCATCTCTACGTTATTTGCAGCACTTGAGAGCCACGACCTCGTCAACGGACCTTGTCTACCTGTATATTTCTATCATAACCTTTTTTTCGAACCGCCTATTAGCGTGCCTCGCACATGGTTTACAACATATTTGCTACCTATGGATTACGCAAAGCTTGCCTATGCAAACCTAGACATATGTACAGTAGAAAAACAATAATATATATATATATGTATATATAGATAGATGCACATTCTAGATACTACATATTGATATCTTGATCTTGTATCAATCACATATTTCGTTTACATTGTACATACTGTACACGTATATATATATGTACATATATATATATACATATGCATACATATATATATATACATATATATACATAAAATCTAGATATACACCGTGTATTGCTGTCGATATTCAATATACCACATATACTATGTAAAATTTATTCAACGAACATATTTACCTATATTGTAAATATTACATCTACTGTGGATACAGTACATGTGGCATATACTATCTATATTCTATCAAAAACCACATATACGATGTATGTATATATATATATATAAATATGTTCAATATATATATATATATGTCAAATATATATATATATGTTTATATATATATATATATATACACTACACATACACTCTATATTACATATAGTATATCCATTCTAATTATCGATACATATGCATTATATGCACTATAAAGACTACATACACCATGGCTTGGCTGCTGAGAAAACCCCCCCTCCCCTGCCACAGGGGGGGGGGAACCATCTGGGGGGGGGGGGGTGTGGGGGTCCCTGCTCATATATATATATATATATATGTGTACTACAGTAGCCCCATTATAAATAATACTTCAAAGTAGCCTCTGATAATTTCACAGTTTGCTATTGAAAATGCACCAGAAATCCTTGAAATAAACCCGTGCAACCATGACTGAGACCCCCTGGCCATAAAAGGATCGTTGATGGCCTTCACCTGCGGCCCATAGGGGCCATGGAAAATTCTACCATCGATGGTTTAAGCCGCTGGTTTCGACGGATGTCTTGCCCCGCCTTTTCGGAAAAGCCATGTTTTTGTTTGGATCATGACCCTCCTGAAAAATCACATAGATACAAAGAAAAATGGAAATGTAGATAATATATGATAATATGCCTTTCCCCATGGGTGTTCCATATGTTTTTGATATGTTTACCTCAAGGTAAATCCCTATTCAATCCTTATTTAAATCCGGATATTAATCCTCACTTCAACTCTTATAGAAATCAGATTGAATGTGGTAACCCTGATAAACCATAAACCATCCCCAAAGTGACACTGAATTAAGACAAATGGCTCATGAATTAATCATCCCCAAATTGCTACGTAGATTTATTGGGCGAATCCCACTATCCCCATACCCCAGTGTATCCCCGTGGATGGTTGAAATCCCACATTTCTTCCGCTCTTTTCGCGGGTTTTTTCGTAATTGATATATGACATACTTGTGGAAAATCACCATTTTCAACAGGTAAATCAACTATAGATGGCCATTGTCCATCATGTTTGATCGGATTTCATAGGTAAATCAACTATAAATGCTCATTTTCCATAGCTATTTATAAGTTTACCAGACCCCATTACCAGGGATTGAATGGAATTTTCAGCAAACATTCTGGTTTTAATGAGCTTCAATCTACAAAATTAATTGGGGTAGCTATAAGTTTACCAGAACCAATAACAACTCTCTGAAAATAGGTCAATCACCATATTAATATATGACATACTTATGGTAAATCACCATTTTCAATAGGTCAATCACCATTTTTCATGGGAAAATCAACCATGTTTCATGGGAAAATCAACAATTTTTCATGGGAAAATCAACCATGTTTCATGGGAAAATCAACCATGTTTCATGGGAAAATCACCATTTTTCATGGGAAAATCAACCATGTTTCCTGGGAAAATCAACAATTTTTCATGGGAAAATCAACCATTTTTCATGGGAAAATCACCACTTCAATGGCCATTTTCCATCGCTGACACCAGAGACCAACCGCCGCCTCGGCGTCTGGGTTGCCGGAGGCAGCACGGAAGACCAAGCGACCAATGCGGCCGAAGCCATTGATTCCCATACCTCGGAGAAAAAGCGGCTGGGTTTCTCTGAACATGCTGGAAAAAAATGTATTTAACCATGAAACAGTGGTATTTAACCATGAAACAGTGGTATTTAACCATGAAACAGTGGTATTTAACCATGAAACAGTGGTATTTAACCGAAACAGTGGTATTTAACCATGAAACAGTGGTATTTAACCATGAAACAGTGGTATTTCAGCAAGAAACAGTGGTATTTGACCATCAAACATTGGTATTTATATAAATATTCAAACATCAAAAACATTGACCAAATTGAAGCATCAAATAGTGGATTTGGGGATGGCCATCAACTTCAATGGAAGCAATGGAACCAAGGGGGGGTGCCCAAGTTCCAGACGAAGCCAATTCATCCAAAAACGGGGACTCATGGGATATGGTAATTGATATTTATATATATATATATATAACCAGCAAGAATTGGAAGTAACCCACAATTGTATATAACCGACTTATTCTTTGAAGATGTCGGGAGTTTGATCATCCCTAAGATGATGGTGATACAATCGTAATATAATGGTAACTGGTAATAAAATGGTGATATAATATAGTGGTGCTAGAGATCAATGAGAGCTTATGTCTGGAGATTCTCCTACATTCCGTCAAATCGCTGTTTTGAAGCAGCAAAATATCCGTGGTGGTGTTGTGTTCTTTCAAAAAACATATGGGATGATACAGTCAAGAGACTAAGAATATGTTTGAGCCAAGGCAAACTGTCATAAACCATTCAATGCATCAAGGAAAATCGCCCTGAGAAAGCAGCGGATCTTTTTGCTCCAGAACCCGAAATGTTTTTACATGGAAGCGGAATGTTAACGAACAAAAGCTTCTAGTTTTGAAAGTAGAAATTGGAAACTAAATCACAAACATGTTGGTGGATCACAATCGACAACAATTGGGGTATAGGTATTGAAGTAATAACATGTCATCATGGCAAGAAATTGGTCCCTTCCAGAAAATTGGTATCCCTTATTTCTGGGTATGTACCCTTTATTTGTTGCGTCCCAGCTTGCTGCAAATGATCATGCTAAGCTCGGGTCTGTGAATCTACTAAGCTTTGACTCCCAATGGTCGGAAGCTGGGCGGGACCAACAACCTAGCTGTTTCTCCCCTGAGATAAAAGGACTGTTTGTTGAAATATACAATTTCACACAATTTTATCTTTTTGGGGCATGAACTGTTGGCACTCCCCATCTCAGGAAAAAAAGGGCATCCCGCTCGGCAGTGGCCAATCGTTCCAGGCGTCCGCTAAAACGATGTGTACTACTACTTACAGGACCACCCCAGCCCTGCTGCCAAGATACCCACTGGCATTTTGGCTGTCGGTTCTCTATGAAAATCCCCGGAACGATGGATAAGTGTCTTTTAGCACTTCTCTTTTTCGGCCAAAACGGCAGGCAGTTGGCGGCACATTTGCAAGACCAAAGGCTGCAGGCCTCATTTCCTGTACCGACCATGTCCTTTTGGGGGGACCAAATCTTCATCTGTCGCTACAAAAATTGGATTTCATAGTAAACCACCATGACAGCAAATGATCCCATACGAGGAGCTCGTCATCATAGGCCTTGAGGTCTGGCATGTTGGCCGTTTTCTGACTTTGTTCCATCCTGGCATCTCGTTAATACCTACTATGGAAACCCAGAAAAAACGATTGGAAAAAGAGAAACAACTACTAAAACAGCGATCAATCTTAAATTCTCTATCTTTTTGGGGTTACGATATCTACTATTTTCCCCTCTCCGGTGATTGATTTTTTTGGTGCGGTCCTCTCAAAACATCTCAAAATCGGGCACCCAAAAGTCCCAAGAGAAAGGAAAAATTCGCGCAAAACCTCTGGTTTGCATCTGAATTTGGGGACCAAATTGCCACATCAACACAGGCCGCACTCATTTTGCACGTGACAATCGTGCCGCATCATCCTTCCTCATCCTTGGACCTCGGTTGGCTGTGACAAAACTCAGCTGGAATCACGAAGGTTAAGAGGTAGAAAACTAGAGGAAAAAAAGAGTTTCGGAATCTTCATATAGTTTTTCAATGTTTTTCATAGGAGTTTTCAACCAATCCTCCTCTGAAAAGTCCTTTTTGATGATCTTCCCATGGGTTTTCATAGTCCATCCATGAGGGTTTTCCGTATTTCCCTTTGACACAATGACTGCAGTAACTCAAGGCCCGACTTGAAGCATCAACAATCCAATAATCAAACTCCAAGCCAGTGGCATAAAAAAAGATCAGGAATAAGGAATGAGGATAGTGATATAGTGATATAGTGATCATATGTGATCATCATAATTGATAAACCATAGATTCACCATAGATTAAATCACTATAGATTAACCATAGATTCACCATATGATTCACCATAGATTGACCATAGATCCAATCCTCCAAGGGACGCCGACTCCGTTGCCTCCGACTCCGACTCTCCGAAGGACTCGGAGCTGTCGTTATCACCTGCGGCTACCGGGCTACCGGGTAGAACGGGTAGAACGGGTAGGATGGAACTGCTGGGGGTGATTGATCCCGGAAATGTGTGATAAAGTCACTTGGGATCAATCACAAAGTGTTGATTGAAGACTTGTTGACTTTGAGCGAAAGCACTGCTCTCGAACCACATGAGTCATTGAAGACACAACCAGAAAGGCGTGTCTCAAGCCGCTATGCTTGCCAGGGAATTCATTAGATCTTTTTTTATCAACAAGGGATTCATCAACAAACATGGGGATGTTTACCAACTATATGTTCAAAAGAAAAGACTGTGATATAATGGAATATGGAGTCATGGAGTCACTTCTATTCACAGCTGAATTGATGGTGTTTCTTACATCCTCCATGTCTGCGACACAGATCCATACAGTATATACTGGTTGACAATCAGGGATCGCAGATACCATATCAGCATATACCCAAGTTGGCAATCCATTTCTGGCTTCAATTTAACACCTCATCATTGTTTCTATCCCGGTTTCATCCCTATTTTTGTGGGTTAGTCGTCCCTATTGGCCCGTCGTTGGTACAACCCCTGCTGAGGCCAAGGCCCTCAGTCTCCTCATCCTCATCTTCGTCTTCATCTTCACCTTGGAGGGGGGCATCCTGATATGTTGGAAAACTTTGACACGACAAAGGGCGGTTTTAGTGGGAAGTAGTGGAACAGTTTTCCTCCATTTTTTGGGATCTGAACTTTCCAAATATGGTTCCTTCATTTTTTGGGATCTGAACTTTCCCCCCAAATCCAAATACGCGGCATATCATGACATTCGTGCAACGTGGGCGATGTGCACGGCCGCGCCTTTGTTCGTGCCCTTGGATTTGGCTTGGTTCTTCTTTTTCAGCTTGCTGTACACCTTTCACGGTCAAGCTGGGACGCAGTGGCAACCAACGATTTTTTGCATTACGGTGACCCAAAGGAAATCAAACGTCCTTGATATTTAGATGTATAAATGTAAATGTAAATTAATGTAAGTAGATGTAGATAAATGTAAATAGATGTAAATGAATATTCTGGTGCTTTAGGTTGTATAAATTGCTAAAATTAGATCAAATGCATGATGTTAGTTCCTGAGGACAGCAACAAAAGCAGCGTAGGAACTTCCTGAGGGTGAACTACCCTACTAGTATCACCTCCTTCTTATGACTTCTGTTGGTGGCTTGCAGTGGGATTCCTACAGTTCCCTATCTATCCATCTATCTTATCCAATCCTATCCTATCCAATCCGATCTAATGTAGACTAAGCTATCTGTGTATACATGTATAATTATGTATGTGAATGTATGTATATATATATATACATATATATATATATATACGTATGAAGCGCATATGCTGGGGAGAAACCATAATCCATCAATGTTGCATCTGTAATTCTAGGGATCTTCCCAGTGGTGCTATCATCTCCAGCCATTGATCAGTTGGGGATCCTCGGCAGAATGGTTCTGAAAAGGATAGCCAAAAAAATCGCATAAATTAATGAGGAAAAATTACGATTAACGATGGGATGAATAATAGGGTGCCCTATTTTGATACAAAACCTTCTAGAGTTCAGGGAAATTCCCCAATGCCAATGCCGATTGTCGCCAGGAAATGGAGATGGAAAACTATCTGTTCGTGGAGATTTCTGAACATCAACCAGCGGGGAAAGGACAACTATGACACCACCAGTAGTCCTGGATTATCTTGGATCATCTAGCTGCTACCCTGCACAAACATAAATTTTCAGATGGGTATCATAAGGGCACTTCCTTCACTTGACCTTAGATTACTTGACTTTGTTATATAACCTTGCCTCTTTTTTTGACTTTGGATTACCTTTTTTTAAACTGTCCAAGGTTTAAAAAAGAGTGGTGCCCAATGTATAGAAAACGGTTTTTCATCCACCCGGAATCCATTTCTCGTTACCTTGAGGTCCTTGGCATCATCGCCCACTTTGGAAGCCAAGTTGGTCAAGAAGACCAGGGCATTCTTATGCTCCTCGGCGGTCGCGGTCGACTCATCTAACGAAGAATGGGAAGAATGGGGAAAAATGAATGATGGATATGTCATGGATATAGTGCGAGACACTTGGAAAAGAAGAGGGAAATGTCGTGAAATATAATGGGATCGATGAATAAAACCAATGATCCTGAAAAAATAAAGTGGTTGGAAGTGGAATGGAGTGCAGAACCAGCACCGTGAGCAGGTTGTAGCTTAGTTATGCCTATTGCAGACTAAATATTATACCAACTTCAAAGAATTGGTGTAGTTTGTTGAACAGCAGATCCCAGAGTTTTCCTGTTTTCAATCCTCAGAAAAGTTGCCACCTTTCAAACACAAACAACCAAACACCCCTTCATATTTTGAAGCTTTGCGCAGCCCCTGGTCCTTCTGGATGTCTTTCCAAAACAGCTCCTGGGTCAACAGTTGGTCCAGCGCGGAAAAAACGGCATGTTTTTCATGGGATTTATCTGTTTTCCCATCAATTTTGAAGAAATCTTCCTGTCCCAGTTTGGTTTCATCAGGGCCTATATACATCCAATAATCTGCGGGATAACCTATGTCTGGGCCCCCCAAAAGAACAAATCCAATCTACCAGGTTCGTTTTTGGGGTGGTGATTCCATATTTGGGGGAAGAAATTCACCCCCTCATCGACTGGAATTCGCACTGTTGGTGTGGGACTAGACCCAGACCCATGGGTGCTGGTGACGGGTTGATAGGACTAATCAGTTCCTATTGCCATCTTCCTATTTCTGCTGCTCAGAATCACTGCCATTGGCTGCTTCCAAAAAGACTGATTCTCCTTTTTTCCGCGTTTCATGGTGTGTGTATACATATATGTATATATATATATATCATACATAAATCATCTTCATATTCAAATCTGCATGTTTTAATATAGATTCACAGTACTGTCACATGGCAGAACAGGACACTGTTGACACTGTTGACCTTTCGCCAAGAGACCGTATCACCCAAGAGGGCCAACTTCTTGGCAGCGTTCCTGGGACCGGAAAACACACTAGCGATGTCGGGGAGGTTTCACTATCAATAAAACTGGTTCCTAACGACAATGGGAACCAGTTATAGATTTAAGTTGTTCCCATGTTTTCTCCAACAAATATGGAGACAACCAAATATAAGTTTTGTCATGTTGGGGATGTGAATGAGAAAAAGTCATGCTGGGTGCTCCGTGAGTTTTGAGCCAGGTCCAATTTTTACCATGGGGTCAATACAGTATCCCTCTATTAATGGCCAAGAACTAACTTGTCAAACCAAGGCAAACCCAGTGGATGTCTATTTACATCACATGGCAAATGTGAGAATTTCTTCTGTGTGTACTTGAACAACATGTGCACCTGATTCACCCATCCACCAAATGTCGGATCAGTGGTTGTTGGCAACCCTATCCCTTGAGAAAGAAGCGCCTTGCACCACCTTTAGAGCCAAAAATGCTGGCGAAACCCAGTTGCTCTTGGGATCCCCTCCGTAATGCACTGAATCTGATGCACGTATGAGACATACTCAATATGTATAGATATATCATATATATATATATATGTATATATATATCATATACACATATCACTATACAGCCACATTTGCAGCCGCGGCATTTCAAGCCGGTGTCATGCCCCCATTTCAGTTTACGTGGAATATAAAATCGCCAGCAGACCGGAGTTCAGGGCCCCCCAACTGGTACTCACGCACAAAGACCTTTTCCGCACTGATGGACTGGATAAAGCCTTCGGGAAGGGGCATGCAAGCACAATTTTGGTTTTGTCTGAAAATAGGCTACCCTCTGGTAAACTAACATAGCTATTGAAAATGGCCATTTATAGTGGATTTTCCATAGTTATGTTAATTTACCAGAGGGTACCAAAAAAAATTGATCGTCCATCACCATTTTCCGGACTACAGTAGCCATTTAGGGTCCCTTTCTGTCTACGCCATGTAGTTCCATGCCATGCGAATAAAAAAGGGCGGTTTTTTAACCGCACCTTCACGTGTGGCTTGGGCATAGCTCTGCAATGCTTCGACGCAGGCGCGGATGTCATTCCTGGAGGTTGGACTTTCAGAGCCCAAAATCTCTGGCCAGGTCAGCTATTCAGCAGCTTTGGTCGACAAGAATGACTGGACTATCTACTTAATAGAATGTTGTATAATGTTGTGTATATATATACATATAGAATATATACCAGTGGTTTTTATCAACCAGGATGTGGGACATCTATGGTTCTAACATCACGACTGGCGGCCAAGAGGCAGTTTGATTTCGTCATCCTTGGTCTTCCCGCAAGCTTCCTGCGGAGCGAAGCGATCAAGCTGCATGGCTGGAGAAACGTGTTCCCACCAAGTGGAGGGATTTATATAACTGAGACCATAGTATCAACATAGTATCACCATAGTATTATCATAGTTTGATCCACTTCTATGTGGGATTTCTGCAGTTTAAAATATCATTCACTACCCTCTAGTAATTGAACAGCACTATGAAAACCACCATTTGATCCATAGGCTGTAATAGTTTTTCTAAAAAATAAAAATAAATCGATAAATCGGCAATCTATACCTCTATACCGTAGCCAACATGTTTTCATCATTTCCGCAGGGTCGAAAAATGCCCGCCCCCGCCTTCATTTGCTCCGCACGCCCATCAGGGTCAACCTCCTCCATCGATGCACCTCACGTGTTTCTAAAATGAAAAACCATCCCAAAATGATGCTTTTACCCTCTGGTTATTTAACATAGCCATGGAAAATCCCTTATAAATGAAGGTTTTAATGGGAAAATCATCTATAAATGGGCCATTTTCCATGGCTATGTTAAATAACCAGAGGGTAAGTATCCTAAAATGATGGTCAAGAATTCTATTTTTGCGACATATCCTAATTTTTGGCTTTGGATTATGTTCGTTGGGAAAGAAAAACTTGCTTTCACCAGATAGGGGGCCTATAACACCAAGAAAAATGGTAGTGGTAGATATACTGTAATCAACATTTAAAGGATTCTTTGAACGTCTTGGGAAAACATGCCATCCTCTGCTTTAGAACATGATCTTTCCAGCTACTGGCCATTTTTGTTGGGGGTACATCCCCTGTACCAATCATATGGCGAAATCCCCCACTTTGAAGGGGCTTCAGCTGCAAATGGTTGGAATTCCGTGGAGGATTTGCCACCAAAGAACAACTTGACTGCTTTGAAGCAGTTGCAGCGTGTCTTGAGATGGGGTATGCCAAAAAAATAGCAAACGGCGAAGCCAGATGTTCAAACCACATGACCTCTCAAAACGCACTCAAGAACGAATTGCCTTCGTTTTCGACATGAACAATGACATATGATGACATAGGATGACATATGATGACATATGGCTATGGATCAAAAGCCTACTCTGAGATCAAGACAACTGGATGTTGATCCTCCCAGTCATTCATCCCCCGGTGCTTGGTACCCCAAGCCATCTCGATTTCGGCGCCGTCTGTACCTGCACAAATCGACAAATCACCGATTTCAAAAGGGTCGGAGTCCATGGCTACCGAAGTCTTTAAGCCATATAGCCTGTTTGGGATAGGAAGGTGTCTTTTCAATACCCCAGTTGATGATTTTCTGATGGAAGGAAGGTGTTTTCCGCTTTCGGAGTCTTTTCACCTGCCATCGTATTTTTCGGGTGAAAGGTGTTGAATTGCTTTCATCATACATAGAATCATGCAAATACGTGGCAAACTCTGGATATCCTCTCCATTCAACCAGTTGGGGTTGTGTACCAAACTTTGAGAAGTAGAGTATCTAGTGTTCAAACGTATATAGACATAGATAAATATGTATATATATATATACATATGTAGATGCTCCAGCAGAAGTGTGCATTAACAAAGTCTGTAAAATCGAAACTACATGAAAAAATATTGCCAGCATGACTATAATCATGACTCATGACTTCGCCGAATCCTCATGAAACTTCAAAGTCTTTCTCATTCTTCATAGCCAGTCATAAATACCCTGCCAAGAAAAACGTGTTCAAAAACGTGTTCAACTAGGTACAGTGTCAGACACTGCCCTTTCAAAATTGCAAAATCAAAAAAAAGCTTGAGTTGTTCATCTACCATTCACCCATTAGGTTTGCCTAAGAAGAAAATACCCCAACTCCACCAATAATCATCATATTCCTTATAAAAATGTTGCAATCCTTATCAAATGGTCCAAGCTTCAGACATACCCAATCATCATATTGTTGGTCCCACATCCGAATATACCTCATTTTCAGACAAGGCCAAATGTGTTAACTCCTTGGTGAAATCCATGTTTCTGATAGTTGAATACTAAATGATGCCTGTCAAATCCTCCATTTTGGACAAAGCCAGTTGATGATCCATCCGATCATATCCCATGATATCATCATGCTTTGTGACTGTTGGTTTGATCGCCTCCATTTGTTTTGAGTAAATTCGCATGTGATGATCAGATCTCAATTTTTGGCTGGTTAAAATCCCATGAAAATCCCATCAAGTATGCTCAAATCTCCAAGGCCAGAACACTTCCCAGTCCCTTCGGGATCTTCGGGCCTCTGGCGCATCTGCAGCACCGCCTGTCGCGGTTTCTTCGAAGTCTTCCGTGCATTCACATCGTGCAGCTCAGCATGTCCTGGTGACGTTTGATGCGGGGCTCTGCGGGGATCGCAGAAATATCAGAAATGGGGATTGACCTCCTTGACCCATCGAAAAATCCATGGTTTAACCGTTGAACGGGGAATTTTTCACCAAGTGGAATGAGGCTTGAACGAAGAACGTAGATCGAAGGATCGAACCTAGAAGGGAACGGTACAGCACAATGACCAACCAGGGAAAAACGCTGCGACCCAGGCATCAAACCTTGTCGAAGGGTTTGAGCAACCAATGATCACCAAAACTATGTACAGTATGTAAAATCAGAAAAATACACACCTTTCATCACCTTTCCATTTATTCTAAGCCAACTCTTTGAAACGTGCCCTAGAGTTCCATCCACAAGATTCAGCCAGCTTTTTGTTGGTTCTGTAAACCCAAACCATTCACCTTGGTCCCAAACTGCCAGAAACAACACTACCCAACAGAGGTTTACCCTGCATTCTCATTTCAATGTGGTTAAATCAGTTAAATCCCCCTCTCTCGTTTCACAACATAAAACATGGTGAATTCAACTACCATCTGGTTATTTAACATAGCCATGGAAAATCACCATGCTATTAATAGGTAAGCCATCTATTTCAATGGGCCATCTATACCATGGCTATGTTAGTCATAACCAGAGGGTACCACTGAAATGCGGCCAAGCGCACCTTCCGCGAAGGATGTGGCACTCGGTCTGGCACATGAAACCTGGGGTTCCCGAATCATGGTAGACTCGGGTAGACGACCAACAAATGGGCTGTTCTATTTACCCTCTGGTTATTTAACATAGCCATGGAAAATGGCCCATTTATAGATGGTTTACCTATTAAAAATGGTGATTTTCCATGGCTATGTTAAATAACCAGAGGGTACTATTATCAGATATGAATGTTGGGGATGTACACACTTGGGACATGAACCAATATTGCCAATATCATTAATATGATCATTGGAGTCTACAATTCTACAATCATTTTCAACCAGCCAACGTGATGATGTTGAATCGCCATTTCAGAGCCCACAGCCGCCACAGTCACAGCCCTCCAAAAAGTGATGGCCGAGCCACCAACAGAACGCAGCCGCCAATGGAAAGCCACCAAATTGACATCGATACATGGAAGGCCTAAGAAAAAGGACACAACTACGCCACAGGACTCGGGTGGAACTTTCTCCGCACCCAGCCCGCAGCCCGCAGTTCCTGAGATGGGCAGATGCGACCAGCAATGATGAGGATCTGCCTGCTGCAAAAGGGCCTTTGAGAGGTCGCTGCTTGGTGGAGTCTCAACAATACTAGTTATATATGTGTATAATATCTATATCTACTTCCATACAGAAAAATGTATATATATATAATATTATATATGCATACTAAATGTGCATCTGTAGATATATTGTACCTACGTATGTATATGTATGTTTGAGATTGCATCTCCAAATTAAATTAGATTGCGAAATATAAATGGCTTCTATACGCCACAGAAAGTGGTACGTCAACCCTGGAGGGTTTCCGCCCCAGTTGTTCACTTCAGCCACAATTCAAATTGGAATCTCAGAATTAACGTTGAAGGTCCTAGACAAGCTACATTGTATATCATGTACAAACTTTTATCCATATATATATATACATAATCTTGTGTATATATATATATAATTATATCTATCGTCTATAGTTATATATGCATGAATGGGAGTTCCTGCTGTTTTGAGGGTGGTTGACTTTTCTATCTTTGGGGGGACTGCACAGAACTTCCCATCAGCAGCGGATCATTTTCATCTCCTGTGGCCATAGGTCAAGTATCTACTTGACTCAAATAGCAAGTCTCAAAATTCACAAATCGAACTGTCCGATCACGGGAACGAACTGCCGCCTCAACCAGCGGCACAGTAGATTGATCCATGTTGCAGGACAGGGGCGGGTCCCAACATCTACAGGGAGGGGTTACCAAACTTCCTGTCCAAGGCTGAGGTTTCAAACCTCCAAGCAGACGCATCTTTGCAGTCCAGTCTCAATGGCCAGAATGGAAGATCTTTGGCAATTTTTGGAACTGGAAAACAAAACAAACTCCCACTGGCCTAGGCTCCAATCATGTGCATCAGCAGGTCCACCACACCTGAACTGGGGAACATCGAGGCCTGAAAAGGGCCCACCGTTGCCAGAATCAAAACTGTCCTTTTTGATGTTGAATGGACAGAAAACTGGGTAGAAATCGCTGGAATTTCTGAGTACTTGGATTACTTGGATCACAAGAATCTAGCAAATCACATTTCTACGTCTCACAGTCAGAAACTCAACCAGCTGATCTCAAAAGTATCACTAGTTTCATCCATACCCAGGGCCCCATCCCATGCCGTTCCCCGTTCCCCTCGCTATCCGAGATGCGGTTGGAATAGCCCCACTCATTGTCGTACCAGGACCTTGGAAATCCAGCGATCCCACGGAGACCTGCTGAAGAACTCTGCTGATGTTGGGATTACCCTGTGGTAAACATACAAAAAACGATGGAAAGATCCACCATTTTTCATGGGAAAATCCACTATGGCCATTTTCAATAGGCATCCCATCCATCAAGAGGTTTGAAGAGTTATTACTAATCAGCTACTAAGTGGAAGATCCATAAGTGGATCTCCCCGGTCCAAAACTTCCTTTGCCGCATCTTCACCACGGACATTCGTTCTGCCCATGGGGGAATCTAATTGTCCTTGTGATTGAGAACAGATGTGTAGGAAAATGGAAATGGAGTTCATGTAAGATGACTTCGCACTTCTTATTTACATTTATTTACAGTCTACAGATCCAGGTCTTAAAAAAAGGGCATGATAAGCAACTAAGGGACCGTAGCAATTGGTCTCCAAGCTTCCAACTAAGCTGTGGAGGTCATGGCTGAGGAGAAAACCCAACCGAAGCACTTCACTGTCCAATTCAGAACTGATGACATCCCAACATGTTTCTCAGTTAACCCTCCCTATCCGCCAATCCTTGGTGTTGTGTTTTTCCACCCCCCCCTTTGCTCCAAAGGACACGATCTTGAAGAAGCGCTTCTCGCCCTTCAGGTTGTTCTGCAGAGTGGCCTTGGAGTCGTAGATGGAGGAGTTCCTCAGTGACATGAAGCTTCAAACTGGCAGCAGGCGTTCCGGGGAGGATCAGTGGCACAAATTTGGAAACACCTAAGTTACAAACTGATGCAGCTACTCTAAGATACTCTGAGCACTTAAGTTGACCAAACATGACCAAACTATATACTATGTTCCTGGAAAAAGCTATCCCGGTGCCATCCCTGGGCATCATATTTCTGAAGAGTTCCACCCAGCTGCACGTTGTGGATGAAGTCGCTGGACACCAACTCCTCATCGGTGAAGGACAAGACGCCCTTCATGTAGGTCTCAGTGGCCTCAGCGGAATCAGGTCGGAGTTTTGGAAGCTCCAAACCCACAGGGTACCCTGTGAAAGCAGACCATTGGCACATTAGGTGACCTAGATCTGGATGTAAAAGCAGCAAACCCCATGGCCCCATGGTTAACAAAATGCTGCTCCCAATAGTAATTTCCCCAACTCTCCGTTATGTGTGGGATAAACCCAATAAAACACACCCACTTTTACCCTGTTGATTTTTATAATTTCAAGAAGATGTTTTTTTTGTCACTGTCAACAATGCTTGGTTTAGTGTTTCGGGTTTACCACATCATCATTTTGGCAGATGCCCATCCATTCCGTTCGTCCCAAGAATCGGAGGATACACCCCAATTTATGGCGGTTTCAGATGGGGAAAGCGATGGTAAATCACCAAATTTGAGGCTGTAATGGGACTTCAGTTCCAAAAATCATGGTAAAACTGGGATCGTGGGACCTTCTTCATCAGGGCATCGATCTCCTCAATGGAGGTATCCTTCTCAGCAGTGAAGGTCAGGTCCACCACGGAGACGTCAGGGGTGGGCACGCCTTGGAAACAGGCTGGGGATCAATGAAGCCATGGGGTGTAGGGAAGGGAATGGCTGTTGCGTCCAGAACCGGTGGATTTACACCATTTTTATAGGGATGGTGATCAGCCTGCTTGGATTTTGAGGTACTGTACCTTATTTTCCGGATAAACCCGTGCTCTCACACTGTGAAGCCATGGATTCTTGATTGGGTCAAGGTTTGAGTTTGATAGAAATCAATCCATCTTTGGGTACGATTCAGGCAGTCGACGGACTCAGAACGAAAAGATGGTGATATGAACGAAAGTTTCATGTCCTGAAAATATCTTATAGTAACAAGTGAGTCTTTGGCGCTGATCCATGTTCGTGTGGTAAGTTATTATTAAATTATGCCATACTTCCTGAAATATTTCCCTCACAGCAAGACACCTTGCTGCCAAGATACGGAAGGCCATACCAGTCAACTTGCCCTTGGTGCTGGGCAATACCTCGCCCACAGCCTTTGCGGCTCCAGTCGCGCTGGGAATAATATTACAAGACGCGGCACGTCCTCCACGCCAGTCCTGCCAAGAGTCATGACAAGCAGCCAAAAAAAAAACAATGCAAATACACTCGACGGTTGTGGCACATCAATGACATTGGCAAATTCCAAATAAAAGGCTACAATGCTTTGGTGATCATCTACGAAAAAAAAAACATATGCACGTTCCTTGGCAGAGACGCCATCCACGGTCTTCTGAGTGGCAGTGTAGGAGTGGATGGTGGTCATCAGGCCCTTCTCAATTCCAATGCCCTCCTGCGACGGCTACCATCATTCAGCAGGTTTCGCTGCATGACACGGCCAAAAAAGATGATCTTTTGTGTTGTGGGTTGAACAAACCAATCTTGGGCTCAATGAGCCAAATCCACATGGTCATAGTATGTCACATGGCTACGGATCAAAAGCCTTGTACCCTTTTGTTCACATCAAGCTATAGCTGGGATTTAAAGATCTTCATTCCCCTCCAAATATCATATCAAGTTGGTTGCAGTATATATTCCAATAATCCCAAATTCATAACTCCCATTTTCTCCCCATGATCTCCCAACATTATATATCCTCATGAATGTCCCCACTACAGCAGCCCTTTTTGTTGAAGAAAAACCATCCTCAGATGACAAACGATCCCCAGGAGGTGGCTGCGCCATGCCTTCAAGAGCACGTGGACGACGGGAGCCAGGCAATTGGTGGTGCAGGAGGCGTTGGACACCACGTTGTGGTTGGCCTTGTCGTACTCCGTGTGGTTCACCCCGACAACCTGAGGGAAAACGGGAATCAACCTGGCTGAAAAAAAAACTGCAGGGTTTTCATCAAAACATGGCAAGGGGAAACACCTGTATCACATCAGGTCTATTTGTAGCGTCGAAGAAATGAAACTCCCCAATCCCGTAACCTGTTTAGGCAATGTTCCCTACAAATGGGTGTCAAAAAAATTGGGTACTACCAATTCCCATGCATTATCATCTTCCCTATCAAAGTGGCCAAAACTGGTGCCAATCTCAGACAAAGCCATGTCTGAAAACATCATCTCTGTGCTTTTCAAAGAAGCCAAGGTCTTCAAGTCACCCTTTCCAGGGGCAGAGATGATGACCTTCTTGGCGCCGGCCTCGATGTGCCCTGCAGCCTGGCACGGTGGTCTCCTTCCCATGGTTTTTTTCTTGCAATCCCATGTACTTACTCCAGTTGTACCAAGTTATATATCACATATATCCCAATCATATTCCCAGTCATAGGCTCTTATCCGTAGTCTTGGCTGGTCAAATCTCCTCGTTGCCAGTTGACTCTTTTCGGATGGTTCAAACCCTATGTTTGACGGTTCAAACCCCCTGTTGATTCTGTTGATGTTCAAGGCGATTCTGGCCTTCTCCGCTTCGACGAAGAGACCAGTCGACTCAATCACATATTCCACGCCCATGTCCTGAAAGGTGGTGATGCAACTGGGTGGATGTTGAGCCGGAATCAAAGCCATTGGACTTATAGAGATGACTTCACCAGTGGGAATGTGCGAACCGAATGTTTCCTATTGGACTTCGTTGACAATTCTTGCAATGTGAATCTGGGACTTAGTTTGACACCAAAAAAAATGGAAACACCACTAACAAGTGGATGTTGGACCCACGACATGCATTTACAAATTGACCATGGAATCACAGCATCAAAGCACAAGATCTTCAAGCAACACAATTTTGGCAGTGCACAATATTGACATATATATATATATGACATATATATATATGACATATATTGACTATACTATACCCGTGCTTGCTATTTATATCTGCATTTTTCAATCGAGTGCACCAGTGCCGTTCTCTATTTGTGTCTTATTTAAGGTACCCCTGAGGCCATTGGTTAATCATCACCCGAGCAACTGCCGGTCCTTCCATGGCAGCGCCTTGGGGCCCTCACGACTGGCTTGGATGCACTTGATCTTGTGGCCGTTCACGATTAGCTCGTCCTTCTCCCCAATCTTCACGTCGTGCTTGAAACGGCCATGCACCGTGTCATATCTTGGTGTGAGAAAAGTTTCCACCAGTTGTAACATGGACCTACCCTCTGGTAACATGGCTAGTTGGGAAATGCCTAGCATTTCAATGGGAAATCACTGCCATGAGTATGGATCAATACCTATCAAAATACCATTTTTAGTGGAATGAACACCCATTTTAACCCAGCTATTTTTTGATGTTCACCAGGGGTACCAGGAGGGATTTTTCCCTGCCATGTTTTATGATGGAACTCCCAGGAACTTCATCTGGTACGCAAAGTACTCCGCATCGGTGGACATATCGACCACACCCACCACATCCAGCTTGCTGCCCAAGAGGTTCTGATCGCAAATGGCCTCATGGAATATCATGGAATGTGGTTTTGTAACAATACTAACATGATTTGACCAAAAGTAGTCATGTAATAGTTTATATATATATATTATATTATATATATATTATATATATAATATATATTATATATATTATATATATTATATATATTATATATATTATATATATTATATATATTATATATATTATATATTAATTATTTATATATATTATATATTTATATATATTCTATATATTCTATATATTATATATAAACTTATATATTATATATATTATATATATTATATATATTATATATATTATATATATTATATTATATATATATATATATTATATATTATATATATTATATATAGTCTCTTACTTGGTGAGTTGAGGATTTACCCCAGACCGCTGTGGGACCAACCCAATTTCATAGACCTCCAATGCTGGAGTGACCGGGATGGTTTATTGTTGGGTTTACCACAGTAACTATGATACCAGATTTCTGTTTCACCCTTACATTCGAAGTGGATGGAGACGCAGAATGTTGCAATGGAGCTTGGAAGGACAAGGATAAATTCGTGGATTTAAAAAAAATAAGAAGAACTATTATATATATAATTATAAATGAATCAACAAAACAACTACATTTGAGCAACAAAAACAATGATTCTACCAACAACTCTTCGATGCTATTCGGAATTTGTCGACTCTCATGACTGGAGTTGACCAGTGCTTCTCTCACCTGTCCAGGTTCGACAAAGATAAATCAGCGGCTCAAATCTGGCCTTATTGTGACCACCCAACACCACTCTGGGTTTGACGGTTCAATTCCCAGTGTTTTTCTATTTAAATCCCCATTTTTCATCTTTGAATCTTAATTTTTTTAAACCGTCAACAGGGCGAAATCACCACGTTTGTTGGTTTAATCGCCGTTGAACCAACAGAAAATGACAT